>CM033473.1:303033071-303273071 GCA_019447015.1 Hymenochirus boettgeri | reverse complement strand
AATAAATAAATATGTATAATAAATATAACGAATATAACAAATATAGTAAATATACCCAGTCACTATAGTTAATATATATCATGGAACAATAGGTATCTTCTACTTATTCAAAGTCTAGTGTCCAGAAAACATTTGAACAAACATTGGTCGTTAAGTCCATTGGGTTTCACAGTATTCAGAGTTTTTATCCAATATACTTCCCTCTGTAGCAACAGTTTGGATCTATCTCCCCCCCTGTGGGGGACTGGCACATGATCAATAGCAATGAATTCCAAATCTGAGATCGTGTGGCCCTTCTCCGTAAAGATCTAAAAACTGCAAACAAGAAATGAACACTTCAGTGTTTAAAATTGTATTATAATAAGGAAGAACACACACAAAACCAATTAAGATTAGAGAGCGAAAAATATAAAACTTATATGGTACTGAATGCATTGGCACCCACAAGGTATACTAACGTAAGGACTTAGAAATGTTAATATAGAGCTGTTTAGGATGTAATAGATGTTATCATGCTATTTGCAGAGAGCTGTCAATATCATGAATTTTCAGCATCACTAAGGTAGGCAACTAGATGGCAGTCCAATATATGTAAAAAAAAAAAATGGAGGCCCACACTACAGTTCTATAGTAATGGGACTATTAGCAAAATGATACGTTTTGGGGATTATACTGTCCCATTCATCAGGGACATACCTGAGAAAGGGGACAATATATATCCCGAAAAACCTTGTCTCTTTTTGCTAATAATCACTAATAGTGCAACTGTCGTGTGCGCCTCCAGTTTTTACACACATCTAGTATATTATATAATATATTATACTATATAACCATAGATTTAATATATATATATATATATATATATATATAGTGGCCTTCAGGTAAAGGGCTGTGAGGATTGCCTATTTAGGCAATTGCCACTTTTGTTGTGTTGAGCGGACCCGTTTCTTGCATTTTGCACGAGATGGCAGGTGCCTATTTAAAGAGTCTTATTAACTAACACACAAAAAAACCAGCCCCTTAGAGTAGCAGCCGGTAAGATGATTAGTAAATTGGTGACAACCACAAATAGCACCTAATCATGGCCGAAGGGAGGGCTATAGATACTAATCAAATGCAGGTGACAAAAAAACACTCCTAAAGGGAAGCTGGGGGGGGACTCAGCCCCGGCCCCATCGCGTAATATGCAACCCGGAACAACTACACTAATAATACCCCACACACACAGGGGTGAGTAACACACATGCATAACCATACCCGCAAATCAAGAGCTTAACATGCACCCCATCATGTGTAACCCCCCCTTAATAAAAAATATTAAAAGCAATTTCAGTTCAAAAAGGCTATACCTATATTAGTATCTGCCAACAAATAAAACCAATAAGAATAATGCAGGAGAGAATAGTAGATAACAAGAAAAAAACATTAGGTAAACACACCAAAAGTATTAAAGAGTCACTATAAATTACATTTTCTGAAAACTACACTACAGTAAAATGATGGTACTCAACATATCTTAACCTGTGCTTGCTTTGTCATTAAATTATAATGTTTATTGAAGTTGCTCCTAAATTCCCGCCACATCCCTTACTCACTGCAACTTGTATGTCTGCGACACTATAACTTCTGCACAGCCCACTATGGGAACTGCCTTCGCTAAACAATATCCCACTCCCTCCCCTTTCTTTTCTCTAAATCATCTTAGATGTTGAGAAAAGTGTGCGGCAGGCAGCTAAATATTCATGTAAGAGGTAAGGAAAGAACATATCTAACTTCTGACTCTGGAAGTGATAGGTCTTCCCTGTAATGCAGTGTGATTTCAACTATGATTTTCTCAGAATAACAGCTCAGAAATTTAAAATCACATTTTTTTTTGAAGCAGTAGATCTGCGACTTTAACTCCATATATTTTTGCCCAGAGAGTCTGGGTAAATGAGGCCTGGTAGTGGGGATTAAAGCAGTTCAAGAATCTTTTGAGAATCTTTGAACTGGTACTACCTCAACTTTTTACTGGGTTCATAGGAATGTTTAGGGACAGACATGAGAAGAAACCAAGAACTAATAGGACATTATGTGATTATATGACTAATATATGTGTGGGTATGGTGATTGGTTGTTCGTCCTTGTTCAATTGGGTACTGGGAAGCATGGGATTCAATTGTTACGTTTAGTTTGATGGGGGGTTGTAGCTTTGAGGATTAAATGGACTATGCTTTTTCAAAGCAAAATTCGATATGTAACTATACAAGGCACATACTTTATTAATTCATCAACAGTAATTAGGATTCTGTTGCTATAGAGATACCGTTGGTTTTAGTTTTGTTTAGTGGCAGAAACTTGCCCCATGTTCGGTTTCCCCAGAAATATACCAACCTCCTTCTGCTGTTCGTTGGTGATCAGTAGCCTAACGTGGTCAGGAAGCTAACTGGTTATTAAGGTAAAATGGCAATAGTAACTTGGCTCAACAACGTAGACTGAGAGCTAATCCAGATGCAGGTTAGTGCTACCTTATGCAATGGATCAGCATTCTCTCTAACTGGCTAACTACATCTTGCCCCTCAAGATATATATTGGGAATAATGATAGAAGAATCTACAAGCCGTCTTTCAAAACGAGGCTGTTTCTGACATTTTCTCAGTGAATCCGGATTTGAGCAGTGTAGAGCTCATGTAGGGACTGAGCTATCAAAACATACCGAGGGTAAACTTTATTACAGCCTGTAGAAATTCAGACATTGTAAGAGGACGGACGGAATTAGAAGATTCCATGACTTTTAGAATAGAATTATTACAATCATTGTGTGATTTCCAGTTGGTTTAGACGTGCAAGACAATGGCCCATTGTATAACTGCCAGTCAAAAACATCATCTGAGTGGGGTAAAGTTAAGATACGATAAGAAAAAAAAGCTAACAAGTTGGGTTCTCAATAAATAATGGTCTGAAATGAGAACGGAACCATTAAATCTCTATTGGTAAATTGATTTGTACCATCATTGACACCGGAGACAAAGAGAAAAAATCCAAAACTTTATTGTTTACGTTGCAAAAAAGTTAACTAAAAAACTAAAACATCACTTCAACTGAAATTAAAAGAATAATCACGTTAGATTTGTTTGGTGAATGGTCTTGTAAGGTCTGTATATTCATGTTTAGTAAATCTTATTAAGCTGATCAAGGCCACCACTCCACCCCCTGGATAACCTCCCCTCCTCAGGGTACCTACTTTCTCGTTTTTTTTCCCCCTCTCATCAGCTAAGCAACGATCCCCAACCCACGTCCAACCGAAATGCTTGCGTAATCTGCTAATATAGATTTGTCGGAATTGCTGTTGGAAATGGATCCATTAGAGCGGTGAATGATCATCGCGCCTGACTGAATAATCGAATGTCAATCCGATGACTCTGCAAATGAAAATCAGTCTGAAAGATTGTAATGTGTTCATAGAATCCATAGATACCATAGAATCATCCTACAAAAAGCTAAACCATTGGACCCTGATAAAATTTCTGTATAAGCCTCATAAACCCCCCAACTTTTTTTGCCAAAAACTTCTGCAAAGAATGTTTAAACACTTTACAGGGGCCCAAATAATTTGAAAATATAAAGCAGAATGCCCTTACAGATATTTTAAAATAGCAATTAATGTATCCTCATTATAGTATGGCATATGGATAAAAAAAAATTGACAACATTTAAAGGGCATTTCACCCCTCAAAAGAAAAATTGGGAAATAGGTTAAATCACCCCAAAAATCACAATAGTTAGAAAGCGACAGACAGATGTAGACTTACCTGATTATGCAGCCAAATGCTTCCCCCTTCTCTGCCTCACAAGAGGAGTCTGGGTTTATCCTCCGCTATTTTCAAACTTAAATGCTCAGAGGGGGCGGCAGCTAGAGGAAGAGCATTAGCATGGCTGGTGGGACTGTCAGATGCATGTTAACTGGAGCAAAAAGAGTGAAACAGCACATTGGTCTTAGTATATCTCTCAGCTTCTTACTATTGCGCAGTTTAGGATGTGGTTTGGGGGGTACCGTATACAGATTTGCACTTTGCAACTAAAATTCATTTTTTAAATCAATCAATAAAAAAACAATTGATTTCAGATCAGATATCTTACACAGCTCAACACCACTTTGACCATATTGCCCTTAAAATAATAAACTAACTTAATGGCCAGAAAGAATACTATGGGCAACAATATGAAAGGTGCCGGTTAATGCTATTATGTTATATTATGTAACAACAAATGTTACTGTTGAGAAACCAACCTGTATGATTCATTCTCCACACCAATCACCATTACGGTTGTCTTCTATATGTACGGAACGGATTTACATTATACCTCGGTATCTGGCATGGCATTACCCAGGTATTGAATATGGCCAATGTATCTTTTATCTTTCTTTGTAATTCCTAGTGAAAGACCACATGAGAGCCCTGTTTTGTAGTTACTGCTTTCCCTTAGCTCAGTGTTCTCAGACATGATTCTCCAATCAGACGCATTCTAATCTTTTCTTTAGGTGACAATTGTAACCAATAGATAGGCCGATTGGAAACATACTCACCTGCTGGAGTTATACTGTAGGTGAACAGAGATTTTTTTGACTAATTTATAGTGGTTATACAGATTTTACTGCTAAATATATATACAGATTCAGAAAAATAAACAATATTACATCACACACCTTGTCAACACCGTCTATATCTACAGTGCCACCCTGTCCTATATATACAGTACCTGTCTATATCTATTAGACACAGTCCTGTCTATATTATAGGTACACCCTGTCTATCTATAGTAATCACTGTCTATATCTACAGTGCACACCTGTCTACTATATACAGTCCATGTCTATATCTATAGTACACACTGTCTATATCCCACCAGTACACACTGTCTATATCTATAGTACCTGTCTCTATAGTAACACCTGTCTATATCTATATACAACCTGTCTATATCTACAGTTGACACCCTGTCTAATCTAAGTACCTGTCTATATCTATAGAACACACCTGTCTAATTACCGTTACACACCTTCTATATTTACAGTACTGTCTATAGTTACACACCTTGTCTAGATCGATAGTACACACCTGTCTATCTCTACCGTACTGCTCTATCTATCGTTACACACCTGTCTTATCTACAGTACACCACCTGTTCTCTATCTTATATTATCACACCTGGTCTGCTATCGACAGTACTCCACCTGTCTTTATCTACAGTGCCACACTCGTCATACTACCAGTAACCTGTGTATAATTACAGTACACACCTTTCTATATATCACAGTACCTGTGTATATCTAATAGGTACACACCTTTCTAATATATAAGTACACCACATGTTTATTTATTACGTACACACCGTCTATATCTACAGTACTCACCTGTGTATATACAGTACACATGCTAATATCTATATACAAACTGTTAAATCTATAGTACCCTGTGTATTATCTATAGTACATACCTCTTCTGAATTCTAATACAACATGTCGTTATCTTAGTACACCGACCGGTCCATTATCATACAGTGCACACCTGTCTATATCTACAGTACCTGTCATATCATATAACCTTTATATTACAGAACCAGTCTTAATCTTATCACACGTCTTTCAATAGTACACACCTGCTTTATTATAGTACCACACGTGCTTGGTATCTATAGTACACAAACTGTCTGTATCTACAGTTACACACCGTGTCTTTATCTATAGTACACACCTGTCTGTATCTACAGTTTCACCTGTCTTTATCAACAATGCACACCTGTTCTTTATCTTACAGTCCTGTCTTACCTATAGTACACACCTGTCGTTCTAGAGAATCACCTTGTCGGTATCTATAATGCACACCTGTCTTATCTAAAGTAATGTCTATATCTGCAGTACACACCTGTGTATACTATACAGTACACACATGTTTATATCTACAGTCCTGTTCCTAATTTACAGTACACACCTTTGGTTAGCTGTACATCCCTGTAAGATGGAATTTGGAAATTGGGACAAGAGAATGTTCATGTCTCCAGTTCGTGTCCCAGGCTGAAGTAAATTGGATGCAGAAACACATATAGGGAAATATATGCGCGTTGCAGAAAAGTTATGTGGTTCGATCCGGTATCTTAAAGATATTGGAACACAGGAGCCTGAGAAATCACAGGAAACATTGGTTGAAATCTGGGGGTTTATCTCTGTTTCCAAAACCTGGATTTTCATGTCGTGTTGTAAGAACGGAAAGGGTCTAAATGGAGGATGGGATCCATCTACATCCTTAATGTCAATATTGTGTTAACCATAAAATAAGCATATCAGCAGTTTCAAAAATATATAAATTAGGCACTGAAATAAGTCATTTTATTTAATACTACAGGGAGATTCAATAAAAGGTTTTATTGTTAAAAATGGTGCTAATTTGCCCCAAACCAATCAGATAACATTTGAAATCTAACATCTGATTGGTTGAGACAAATGCACACTTTTTAACAATAAGAACTTTATTGAATATCCCTGTATGTGCATACATAGATATTAAAAATGTATAAAATAATCACATGCAGTTCAAGGGTGATCTGGTAGGTCGGCTCTATGGTAAAATATAGCAGAAAAAAAGAGTAAAATATATATATATATCTCTTCAATTATATTTCTTTACCGTGCTTGATAACACATTTATATAATGACCGATTGTTGTGGGATTTTTAAACACTTACAGGGAGATTCAATAAAAGTTCTTATCGTTTAAAATGGTGCTAATTTTGCCCCGACCAATCAGATCTATTTACATTTGAAATCTAACATTTGATTTGGTTGGGCAAATTAGCACCATTTTAAACGATAAGAACTTTTATGAATAACCCTGAAAGTTTTACCGGATAATTACACCACAAAGATTTATCCAGTTCCTTTACCAAACACAATATAAAAATATATGTTCACCATTAACATTATGTAGTTAACAGATTAAAATCCGTACATTTGATGGAATTCCTAGCGACGGATCCTGTAAAACAATCATAAGAGGTAGAGAAACTAGTGTGTATTGATGGGAACATGTGTAGCAATGTGGTATTACCTTTGCAAAAAAAAAAATAACAAGTACATTACAGTTCCTTACCTTAAACAATCAGATTTTCTTTCTGCTTTAAATGAAAATCATTCCTGGTGGCAGAAGAATTTTACCATTAATAGATTTGGTCTTCCTGGTGCTTCTCCCTAGACTATATCCTGTACCTGTATTAAAAAATTACTACAGATGTCAGAGTAAAAACTGAAACAGAAAGCAGTAGAAAAAGTTATTCTCAGTGCTATACAGAAACCATGTTGGAGGGGTAAGACATATAACCTGGATAATGGATAGGAACGTGAGAGGGCAGGCTCTATTTATCTGTACTCCAGCAAGAAACCATTTATAGAACATTCAGGCAGGCGAGTGTCTAGTTATTTTAAAAGTCACAGACATAAAGCTAATTAGTCATCTGTGGTTTGTGAGAAAATCCTAGAGATTGAGTAAAAATAACTGGAAATTAAAAGATCAGTGAATATAGAAACCTGTGCACTGACTTTGATTATGAACTGTAAGACTTTATCTAAGTTTCATTGTTATATCCACAAAAAACCAAGAGACCTTGTTATATTTGATATTTACCACAAGTGATAAATGATGTGTGGCCAGTATTTATCTGGTGTTACATAAAGGAGAAGAATGGGCTTAAAATAATTTTATCTCAATGTACTTTAGTCCGAAAAAGGGCAATGCTGATTAAAACTATAACAATCGTCTTTTAGGTTATTCCTAACCAAAGATTACCTGTGTTTACTTTCTTATCCTTCTTCCTCACACTCTCCCAATGGTTGTAAGACATGCTCAGTGTATTTTTATCAGGTACTGTATAAAGTGAGGCGCTTTTTATCGAGCTTTTACTGGTTAGCGAGTTAAGAGAAAAAAAAGTAATGGCACTGCTGTAGTGTACTTATTTATATGGGTGATCTTTCAGTAGAATTTATCATTGTTAATGCTAATGAAAACATTTTTAATTTTTAGCAGTTTATTATATGCATTTATAAAATTTAATTAATGGTAGGTGTTGTTGTTGTGTGCCATCTTTCACGAGTTACAACATTCCATATTCTGTTGTAATGCGCCAACAAATCCCAGGTCTCCTTTCAGTACCGATTTCCCAATCTAGTCCACCGGCTTCAAATATGGACAAGCCCCCGTTTGTCACCAGGCAGTCAGCGCCTAGATGGCACCAGGACTTAAGGCGCAAGGAATCGATGCTGAGGCCAGGGAGTAGCATATGAAGACACAGGAACAAAAAACTGAAGAGACAAGAAGAGGTAACAAAGAAATAAGAAATAAGAATAACATAAGGGGATCATGTAGACAGATTATTGGGTGGGGCTGGGAGTGACCCAGCGGCCTTGGTTCACAGGTGCCAATGACCAAAGTTAGAGGTGGAGGTGAGGTCCTTAAAATTATTTCGAGCAATTAGGGGCCAAGTTAGTTAAAAGCAGGACCCTCAAGGGTAGGATTTCAGAATACTACCCTGCAGCCACGTTGTACACTAAGGAGGCAACGGGGAGCTCAGGGATTAAATCGTGGCTAAGAGGGTGGTTGTAAGGGAGGGTGGTTTGGGTTTTTTAGAGAACTGGGATGACTTTTTCTGTGTGCTACAGGCTCTTTAGAGACGGATGCACCCCATTATGATGATGTGCAGGTTTTGGGGTGAAGATGGCTAGGGGGTTGGAGGAGATTTTAAAGGGCATGTCCACCCCTAAAATTGATTTTTAATATTCTGCTCCCCATGTCCCCCAGCCCCAACCGCAGTTTCTTTTTTTAAGCTCCCCAAACTCTACTTACCTCCCCTCGATCTCCGCCGCACTGCACCGGCCCTCGCTTGCGAGAATGCAAGCAGAGGGGCGGGACCGCAGTCGCGTTGTGTATTGGCTGAGCGGCAGCCAATCAAGGACGCGGGCTGCCGGTATTCAGTGCAGCGGAGGAAGGCGAGAGAGGGTAAGTAAGAGGTTGGGGCGATTTGAAAAAAAAAACATGCGGTTGGGGCTGGGGGACATGGGGGAGCAGAATTAAGGGGAATTAAGCTAGGGGAGGATGAGGTATAGAACGGGAGGAGAGGAGGGAGAGGGAGGGGGAGGGAGGGGGAGAAGGGCTGCAGTGCGCCATGGACAAAATCTACCGGAGGCAAGATAGCAGGCAGAGCCTGCTATCTCTGGTGGTTAGTTTTGGGACTTTGGGGGGGGGGGGTTTACAGGAGAACCCTATGGAGTGGGATGTGAGGTAAGGATTAAACTACACACATGGTGGGCCAGTAGTTGGGGGGATTATAGTTTTGGGATGGACATGCCCTTTAAACTAGGAATGGGGGGGTACGTTGAACACACAGGGTAGATACCAGAAGTTAGGGATCAGGGGGTATAACACAACGGAGGGAGAGAAGGGGAGCATAGGGATAAAGGAGGGCATGTACGACCAAAGTATGGAAAAGTTAAATCAATGATAATCGAAAATGTATGTTTACAATGCAAGAAGTCTGGCTGGGGAACTAGAAACTAATAGCTTTAAAGGCAAGGTTGATGTAATTGGTTATCAGAGAAAAAAAGTTGGCTAATGATTCACCACGATACTGGACAGTAAATATGAAGGATATCCTTATTTAGACATGACATAGTTAATAAGAAAGGAGGAGAGGAGTATGTATGTATGTTAAACAGGAATTGAAGCCAAATGTAAAAGAGGATAGATGGGGACAAAACATATGAACAAGAAACAATATGGGTGAGAGCTGTGTACAGGAGCAAAAAGGCAGGGGTAATAAATTGTTGGGGTATGTTATAAGCCACCAAATGCCAGGGAGGAGGTAGAATGAAATCTCCATATGCAGTTGGCAAAAGGGCTGCTGGTATGGGGCAATGTTTGGTTATGGGGGGTTTTTACTACCCTGAAATAGATTGGAGTAAGGGAACTGCAGCACCTCAAAAGGTATAAAGTTCTTAATTTCCTATATGAGCATTTTCTTTCACAGATGGTAGAAAGTTCCTATTAGACAGAGGTGGTGTTGGATCTGGTGATATCTAAAACCCTGAGCTCATTTGGAGATGAAAGTAATAGGAAAGCTTAGGGGATAGTGACCATGATAAGTGTCATTTATTATAGGTTGCAAAAAAAACTAAAGTGCACTGGTTAACAAAAACTTTTACTTTACGGAAGTCTAATGTGTGTGTGTTAAAGGATCACTCCTGCCCATAGACTGCGGGGAATTGTTTCTATGTAAAGAGATGAGCAGATGTGGACCACTTTTAAAGGGATATTAAACTATTGCATTTCTAAATTTGTACCCTTAGGGACAGTGTAAAAAAAGTAGGACCTCTCATGCATTGGCTTAATGCTCAGGTAAAAAGGAAATGGAAAAAAAAAGAAAAAGGCTTTTGCTTGTGAAGGTTCTCATTCATCCAAGTCATGGTATATCGTTGCATTCAATTAGATCAACTAACCTTCAAGTCCAGTTGATCTAATTGATTACAACAGAATAAAAAGCTTTAATTTTGAAATCAGAGGGAACAGAACAGTCTTACAGGGAGTATAAAAGCGTGTAATAAGAGTGCAAGAAAACAATTTAAATTAGCTAAAATGATAGAATGAAATATGATTGCCAAAAAAAGCAAGTCCAACCCAAAATGTTTTTAAGTAATAAATGGTAAAAAGATGAGGACTAAGCAATGTGGGCCATTAAATAATGGGGCTGAGATAGTTGTAGAGGATGCCAAAAAGGCTAATCTGCTAAACCGTTTTTTTACATCGGTTTTTTCACTGTTGGAACTCCTTGTCCTTACAGCAGGGATTGTTAATAATATGCCATGGAGAAATGAGGAGTATTCACATTGGCTGAAGGAGGATATGGTACAGAAACAATTAGCAAAGTTAATATCAAAAAAGCCCAGGACCGGATGGAATACACCTCGGATTTTAAAAGAGCTTAGTTCAGTTCTATCTAGAACCACTGTTTCTTATTTTTTCAGATTCACTTTGGTCTGGGATGTGCTGCTGGATTGGAAAAAAGCCATGTAATACCAATATTCAAAAAATGTAGTCGTTCACAGCCTGGTAACTATAGACCTGTAAGCCTAAACATCAGTGGTAGGGAAGGGGATGTAAACTTTGCCTCCAAAGCTCATGTTATTTGTAGTAGTTCAGCATGGATTTATGAGAAATAGATCATGCCAGACAAAATTTAATTGGTGGTTTTTTTGAAGAAGTGAGTAAGAATTTGGAGTTCAGGCACAGCAGTGGATGTCGTATACTTGGATTTTGCAAAATCTTTTGATACTGTGCCACATAGGCGACTAATGTATAAACTGAGGACTGTTGGCCTGAAGAAAACAGTTGTTCATGGATAGAGAATTGGTTATTGGATCGCAAACAGAGAGGGGTGGTAAATGGAGCTACATCTATGTGGGCTAAATGCTAAGCGGAGTGCCTCAGGGTTTTTTACTGGGGCCGCTCTGTTTAATCTGTTTAACTTACTTAGAAAGGGGCATTGAGAGCAAGATCTCTGTATTTGCTGATGAACACTAAACTATGCAGAGCTTTGGAAACTTCAAATGATGTGCAAGTGCTGCAAGCAGACCTAGATAGATTATCAAAATGGGCAGTAGATGGCCGATGAGATTCAATGTTGATAAATGTAAGGTGAGCATTTTGGATTTAATAATCCCTGTGTGCCACCTACACCCATAAAATAACTCTGTGTTAAGTGATCGTAAATGAAAAAGGTTCTGGTAGATAAAGACTAGGGCTTGTAGCCAAACAATGCCAGGTAGCAACGGCTAGAGCTAGCAAGATATTGCTTGTATAAAGGGGAATAGATTCAAGAGAGAAAGATTATTCTCCCTCTTTACAAGGCACTGGTAATGCCCATTTGGAATAAGCAGTGCAGTTTTGAATCCCATATACAAAGGGACATCTTGGAATGGAGCAGGTCAGAGAGGGCACTAAATTAATAAGGGGAATGGAGGGGCTTGAATATGCAGGCAGATTAGACAAGTTGGAGGCGTTTACATTGGGAGAAGCGACGTTTGTGTGGGATATGATCACTTTATATCAAATATATTAATGGGCCATACAATGAAACTACTCTGGTGCATTGTTCACTAATAGGTCATATAGAGGACAGGGAATCCTTTAAAGTTGGAGAAGAAAAGAAGTTTCATATTCAGGGTTAGAAAGGTTTCTTTACAGTGAGAACGGTGATGAGTGAAAACTGTGGAACTGTCTTCCAGCAGATGTGTAATGGCAAGTTCTTGAATAGCTTTAAAAAAGCTGGATAAGTTTCTAAAACTAAAAAAATATTGGAATTAATGTATTAATGCATATAGATCTGGTTGATCAGGGATACTTTCCGATTGCCGTTTGGAGTCAGGAAGGAAATTTTTTTTACCCCTTGCTGTTTATTTTTGCCTTCCTTCTGGATCAACTGTAGGTAGCGTTAAAAATAATAAATAAATGTAATAATTTTAAAAAAAGAGTGATGGTTGAACTTGAGACTTGATGTCTTATTCACCTCAATTACTTGTATGAAGGAGAACAAATAACAGTCAGGCTGGCCCACCAGTAGAGAAGTCGAGAGGTAAACCTAGCACAGGTAGACCAGTAGGCAGACCATAGAGTGGTCAGTATCTAAATACAGGTAGTATAGGTGGCAGGCAGTAGATTAGTAAAAAATCGTAATACAGGTCGTTCAGGAATAGAATAGTCAAAATAGGAATACAGGTCAAAAACACAGAGAAGAGAATAACAAGGAATACAGCACCAGCAGAATAAGGGATACTAAAAGCTATAACGGGCAGGGGACAATAGCACATAGTAGAATAAGTAGGGTAAGAGGCCCAATAACAAGCTCGGCAACAGAAGAAGGAGGAACCCGATTAGGCCTGTTTAAATTAACAAGCTCTCATCTAAATGGATGATCTGCTGGCAGAGAGAATAAGGTGAGTGGTGGGTGTGCGTACACGCTCAAGCAGGACCTCTGGGCACAGCCAAGGGTCTCGTCGCGACGCAGTGATCAGGAGTCTCCCTGATGACCAGTAACCAGAAACCATGGAAAGACAACTGAGAAACTAGGCCAGAGGAAGGACCCACATGGGAGTGAACGGAGGTGGATAAAGGGCATTTCCTGAACGTTGTATTCAGTATTGTTCTTTATTCAACGTTTTGACACTTCAATGAGTGTCTTATGAAGTTTAGTTTGAACAACTGGTGGCTGTTCAATTTTCAGAGCTGGTTGATCGAAGGTCTCTAAATATTAGAGGAACAGAACAATCCCTTCATGAACCATAAACACTGTAATAAACATTGTAAAGCTATTCACCTAGGTAAAATAGAAATGAAGAAACGGATTAGTGAACAAGGCAACAATTCCAAAAGTATCTTTGAGTAAAAAAGACGAGAACAGGAAAGTGGGATCTAAAATAATAATAACATAAATTATTGAGATTTTAAGACCAAAAATGTTTCAGTGTAAGCATATACCTTCATCAGGGACAATAAATTCTAATGTAGTTTCAACACCTATATAAAGGACCCCAGACCACATTTATCACTCACAGGCTAGAATAATAAATAAATATAATCTCATTAATTTGGCATATTTACAAAAATAAGTGATGACAAATTTGTATTTAAGGACTCTATTTGCACAGTAATGTCCTGAATGAATTAAACCTTCATAGACGTTTAGAGCCATTTTTATACATTGTTAGTATGTTTGTTGAAATGGGCTTTTAGACGTCATGCTGTTTGTAGCATGCAAAAAAATATTATTCACCTTCAAAAATATTATAGCGGTGCGGCTCGTTTGTTACCTCTCTCTAGATAGATAGACAGATAGATAGACAGATAGACAGACAGACAAGACAGAGACAGAAAGACAGACAGAAGATAGATAATAAGGCACACATTTCCAATAGATAGATAGATCAGCTAGATAGATAGATAGATAGACAGAAAGACAGACAGACAGAAGACAGACAGACGACAGACAGACTAGATGCAATAAGGCAAAAATTTCAATAGATAGATAGATGATAGATAGATGGATAGTTAGATAGAGTAAGATAGAAAGATAGATAGATAGATGATAGATGATAGATAGATAGATAGATAGATAGATAGGATGAGAAGATAGATAGATAGAAGATAGATAGATAGAAGTAGATAGATAGATAGATAGATAGATAGATAGATAGATAACTTTGTTAAGGATATAGATAGATAGATAGATAGATAGATACTAGATAGGAACTAGATAGCTAGATAGATAGATAGATGATAGATAGATGATAGATAGACAGACAGATAGATAGATCCAATTAGACACACATTTCATAGGATAGATAGATGATAGATAGAGATAGATAGATGATAGATAGATGATAGAAGAGGCTAGATCGAGGAAGATTGAAGATGGTTGATAGATAGATAGATAGATAGATAGATAGAAGAGAGATAGCAGAAGATAGATAGACTAGATAGATCGAGAGATAGAGAGATAGAGAGATAGATAGATAGATAGGATAGATAGATTGATAAGATTGATAGATAGATAGATAGATGATAGTTAGAAGATAGATAGATACGTAGATAGATAGATAGATAGATAGATCGATAGATAATCATAATTGAAGTAAAAGAAATTGAAAAGGTTAGACGTTAGGACCTTCCTGACTGGGGTACCTTGACATGGTTGGAAGGCTTTCATTTCATGTGATCACAGATTGTATACAACAAACCCCTTTGTTATTAAAGTATGGCCGTGTGCAGATAATATATGGTATTGTATGGCCTAGGAATGTGCATTGATTATCTTTTCTATGTTATAATGTATACCAGTGTGCGAGAATAATGATATTGTATGGGGCCTAGGAATGGGCATTGATTATCTTTTTATGTTTATAAAGTATGCCCAGTGTGCAGATAATATGATTTGGTATGGGGGCCTAGGAATGTGCAGTGATTATCTTTTCTATGTATAAAGTATGCCAGTGTACAGATAATATGATATTGTAGGGGCCTAGGAGTGTGCATTGATTATCTTTTCTATGTTTTAAAGTATGCCAGTGTGCTGCAGATAATTGATTTGTATGGGGCTCTAGGAATGTGCATTGATTATCTTTTCTATGTTTATAAAGTATGCCAGATGTGCAGATAATATGATATTTGTATGGGGCCTAGGATGTGCATTGATTTTCTTTTCTATGTTTATAATGTATGCCAGTGTGCAGATAATATGGTATTGTTGGGGCTAGGAATGTGCATTGATTATCTTTTCTATGTTTATAATGTATGCCAGTGTGCAGATAATATGATATTGTATGGGGCCTAGGAATGTGCATTGATATCTTTTCTATGTTTTATAATGTATGCCAGTGTGCAGATAATATGATATTGTATGGGGCCCAGGAATGGGCATTGATTATCTTTTCTATGTTTATATGTATGCCAGTGTGGCAGATAATATGATATTGTATGGGGCCCCAGGAATGTGCATTGATTATCTTTTTTCTATGTATATAATGCATGCCAGTGTGCAGATAATATGAGTTGTATGGGGCCTAGGAATGTGCATTGATATCTCTTTCTATGTTTATAATGTATGCCAGGGTGCAGATATATGATATGTGTATGGGGCCTAGGATATGGGTATTGATTATCTTTTCTATGTTTATCATGTATGCCAGTGTGCGAATATGATTTGTATGGGGCCCAGGAAGGTGCATTGATTATCTTTTCTATGTATAAGTATGCCAGTTGCAGATAATATGAGATTGTGTGGGGGCATAGAAGTGCATTGATTATCTTTTCTATGTTTATAATGTATGCCAGTGTGCAGATAATATGATATTGTATGGGGCTAGGAATGTGCATTGATATCTTTTCGATGTTTATAAAGTATGCCAGTGTGCAGATAATATATGTGTTGGGACCATAGCGAATGTGCGATTGCTTATCTTTTCTATGTTGTTTAGGATAATAGATAGATAGATAGATGTAGAGAGATAGATCAACCTGTAATAAGATCAGAGCACTCACAGGACTTGTGAAAAAATGTGTTCAACTTGTATTTCATTGCTGAACAAATAGCGACGTTTCGGTCTTTGTTAGACCTTTCTCAAGCATATACTCTGCCAGTGCAAACAAACAACTCTTTAGCCTTACCCCACCCCAATTAGTGACATCACATACTCATTAGTCCCAACATAATGGTTGGTACATATACTCAGTAGCAATTCTGGATTCAGCAAAATGCATAACACAATCAATAATAATAAATTATAAAGAATAGACAGTATATATTGTTCAATGTAAACTCAATTAGATCTCACTGTATAATATTGTTCTTATGGATAAGAACTGGGGAACAGTCACTCATTACAAATAAAAGGTTTAGATTTAATATCAGGATGAATTAAAAATTAAAATTAGCCCCATGTTAGCAGACACATAAGGCCATTAGGAATTTGTTGGAATCTCTTTGGGTTTTATCTCTGTTTCCAAAACCTGGATTTTCATGTCGTGTTTGTAATAACGGAAAGGGTTCTAAATGGAGGATGGGATCATATACATCCTTATAATGTCAATATTTGTGTTAACCATAAAATAAGCATATCAGCAGTTTCAAAAATATATAAATAGGCACTGAAATAGAATTCATTTTTATTTAATACTTACAGGGAGATTCAATAAAAGGTTTTATTGTTAAAAATGGTGCTAATTTGCCCCAAACCAATCAGATTAACATTTGAAATCTAACATCGATTGGTTGAGACAAATTGCACCATTTTTAACAATAAGAACTTTTTTGAATTCCCTGTATGTGCATACATAGATATGTAAAAATGTATAAAATAATCACATGCAGTTCAAGTGTGATCTGGTAGGTGGCTCTATGGTAAATATCAGCAGAAAAAAAGGAGTAAAATAATAATATATCTCTCAACTTATATTTCTTTATCTTTACGTGCTTGATAACACATTTATATAATGACAGATTGTTGTGGGATTTAAACACTTACAGGGAGATTCAATAAAAGTTCTTATCGTTTAAAATGGGGCTAATTTTGCCCCGACCAAACAGATCTATTTACATTTGAAATCTAACATATGATTGGTTGGGCAAATTAGCACCATTTTAAACGATAAGAACTTTATTGAATAACCCTGAAAGTTTTACCGGATAAACTTACACCACAAAGATTTATCCAGTTCCTTTACCAAACACAATATAAAATATATACGTTCACCATTTAACATATTTAGTTAACAGATTAAAATCCGTACATTTGATGGAATTCCCTTAGCGACGGATCCTGTTAACAATCATAAGAGGTAGAGAAACTACGTGTGTATTGATGGGAACATGTGTAGCAATGTGGTATTACCTTTGCAATAAAAAAATAACATGACACTATTACAGTTCCTTTACCTTAAACATCAGATTTTCTTTCGCTTTAAATGAAAATCATTCCTTTGGCAGAATTTTACCATTAATAGATTTGGTCTTCCTGTGCTTCTCCCTAGACTATATCCTGTACCTGTATTAAAAAATTACTACGATGTCAGCGTAATAAGTACCTGAAACAGAATAGCCTAGAAAAAGTTATTCTCAGTGCTATACAGACAACATGTTGGAGGGGTACGACATATAACCTGGATAATGGATAGGAACGTGAGAGGGCAAGCTCTATTTATCTCTGTACTCCAGAAAAAACCATTTATAGAACATTCAGGCAGGCGAGTTTTTGCATTATTAAAAGTCACAGAAATAAAGCAGTTAGTCATCTGTGGTTTGTGAGAAAATCCTAGAGATTGAGTAAAAATAACTGGAAATAAAAAGATCAGTGAATATAGAAACCTGTGCACTGATCTTTGATTATGAACTGTAAGACTTGACATTAATTTCATTGTTATATCCACAAAAAACCAAGAGACCTTGTTATATTTGATATTTACCACAAGTGATAAATGATGATGTGGCCAGTATTTATCTGGTGTTACATAAAGGAGAAGAATGGGCTTAAAATAATTTTATCTCAATGTACTTTATTGTCCAAAAAAGGGCAATGCTGATTAAAACTATAACAATCGTCTTTTAGGTTATTCCTAACCAAAGATCACCTGTGTTTACTTTCTTATCCTTCTTCCTCACCTCTCCCAATGGTTGAAGACATGCTCAGTGTATTTTTATCAGGTACTGTATAAAGTGAGGCGCTTTCTACTGAGCTATTTCTGGTTAGGAGTTAAGAGAAAAAGTAATGGCACTGCTGTAGTGTACTTATTTCATATGGGTGTTCTTTCAGTAGAAGTTATCATTGTTAATGCTAATGAAAACATTTTTAATTTTTAGCAGTTTATTATATGCATTTATAAAATTTAAATTAATGGTAGGTGGTTGTTGCGTGTCCATCTTTCACGAGTTAACATTCCATATTCTGTTGTAATCCGCCAACAAATCCCAGGCTCTCCTTTCAGTACCGATTTCCCAATCTAGTCCACCGCTTCACATATGGACAGCCCCCGTTTGTCACCAGGCAGTCAGCGCCTAGATGGCACAGGACTTAAGGCGCAAGGAATCGATGCTGAGGCCAGGAGAGCTATATAGAAGACACAGGAAACAAAAACTGAAGAGACAAGAAGAGGTAACAAAGAAATAAGAAATAAGAATAACGGATCATGTAGACAGATTATTGGGTGGGGCTGGGAGTGACCCAGCGGCCTTGGTTCACAGGTGCCAATGACCAAAGTTAGAGGTGGAGGTGAGGTCCTTAAAAATTATTTCGAGAATTAGGGGCCAGTTTTAAAGCAAGGACCTCAAGGGTAGGATTTCAGAAATACTACCCTGCAGCCACGTTGCTACACTAAGGAGGCAACGGGAGCTCAGGGATTAAATGGTGGCTAAGAGGGTGGTTGTAAGTAGGATGTGGTTTGGGTTTTTTAGAGAGCTGGATGACTTTTTCTGTGTGCTACAGGCTCTTTAGAGACGGATGCCACCTCAATGATGATGGTGCAGTGTTTTGGGGGTGAAGATGGCTAGGGGGTTGGAGGAGATTTTAAAGGGCTGTCCACCCCTAAAATTGATTTTTAATATTCTGCTCCCCATGTCCCCCAGCCCCAACCGCATGTTTCTTTTTTTTTAAAAGCTCCCCAAACTCTTACTTACCTCCCCTCGATCCTCCTGCGCCGCACTCGCCGGCCCCGCTGCTTCGAGAATGCAAGCAGAGGGGCGGGACCGCAGTCGCGCTTGTTGATTGGCTGAGCGGCAGCCAATCACGGACGCGGGCTGCCGGTATTCAGTGCAGCGGAGGAAGGCGGAAGAGGTAAGTAAGAGTTTGGGGAGCTTTTGAAAAAAAAAACTGCGGTTGGGGCTGGGGGACATGGGGGAGCGAATATTAAGGGGAATTAATGCTAGGGGAGGGATAGTAAGAACGGGAGGAGGAGGGAGGGAGAGGGAGGGGGAGGGAGGGGGAGAGGGCTGCAGTGCCGCATGGCAAATATCTACCGGAGGCAAGATAGCAGGCAGAGCCTGCTATCCACCTGGTGGTTAGTTTTGGGACTTTGGGGGGGGGGGGTTTACAGGAGACACCCTATGGAGTGGGATGTGAGGTAAGGATTAAACTACACACATGGTGGGCCAGTAGTTGGGGGGATTATAGTTTTGGGGATGGACATGCCCTTTAAACTAGGAATGGGGGGGTACGTTGAACTACACAGGGTAGATTCCAGAAGATTAGGGATCAGGGGGCTATAACACAACGGAGGGAGAGAAGGGGAGCATAGAGGATAACAGGAGGGCATGTACGACCAAGTATGGAAGTAAATCAATGATAATCGAAAATGTATTTTACAATGCAAGAAGTCTGGCTGGGGAACTAGAAACTAATAGCTTTAGGCAAAGTTGATGAATTGGTATAGCAGAAAAGTTGGCTAATGATTCACACAACACTGGACAGTAAATATGAAGGATACCCTTATTTAGACATGACATAGTTAATAAGAAAGGAGGAGAGGAATGTATGTATGTTAAACAGGAATTGAAGCCAATGTAAAAGAGGATAGATGGGGCATAAACAATAATACAGAAACAATATGGGTAGAAGCTGTGTACAGGAACAAAAAGGCGGGGGTAATAAATTGTTGGGGTAGTTTAAGCCACCAAATGCCAGGGAGGAGGTAGAAATGAAATCTCCATATGCAGTTGGCAAAAGGGCTGCTGGTATGGGGCAATGTTTTGGTTATGGGGGCTTTTTACTACCCTGACATTGATTGGGTAAGGGAACTGCAGCACCTCAAAAGGTATAAAGTTCTTAATTTCCTATATGAGCATTTTCTTCACAGATGGTAGAAGTTCCTATTAGACAGCAATGTGTTGTTGGATCTGGTGATATCTAATAACCCTGAGCTCATTTGGAGATGAAAGTAATGGAGGAAGCTTAGGGATAGTGACCATGATAAGTGTCATTTATTATAGGTTGCAAAAAAAACTAAAGTGCACTGGTTAACAAAAACTTTTACTTTACGACACTAATGTTGTGCTGTTAAAGGAATCACTCCTGCCCATAGACTGCGGGGAATTGTTTCTATGTAAAGATACTGAGCAGATGTGGACCACTTTTAAAGGGATATTAAACTATTGCATTTCTAAATTTTGTACCCTTAGGGACAAGTGTAAAAAAAGTAGGACCTCTCATGCATTGCTTAATGCTCAGGTAAAAAGGAAATGGAAAAAAAAAGAAAAGGCTTTTGCTTGTGAAGGTTCTCATTCATCCAAGTCATGGTATATCGTTGCTTCAATTAGATCAACTAACCTTCAAGTCCAGTTGATCTAATTGATTACAACAGATAAAAAGCTTTAATTTTGAAATCAGAGGGAACAGAACAGTCTTACAGGGAGTAAAAAGCTGTAATAAGAGTGCAAGAAAACTTAAATTAGCTAAAATAGAATGAAATATGATTGCCAAAACAAGCAAGTCCAACCCAAAATGTTTTTAAGTATATAAATGGTAAAAAGATGAGACTAAGAATGTGGGACCATTAAATAATGGGGCTGAGATAGTTGTAGAGGATGCCAAAAAGGCTAACTGCTAAACCGTTTTTTTACATCGGTTTTTCACTGTTGAGATCCTTGTCCTTACAGCAGGGATTTTAATAATATGCCATGGAGAAATGAGGAGTATTCACATTGGCTGAAGGAGGATATGGTACAGAAACAATTAGACAAAGTTAATATCAATAAAGCCCAGGACCGGATGGAATACACCCTCGGATTTTAAAAGAGCTTAGTTCAGTTCTATCTAGACCACTGTTTCTTAATTTTTTCAGATTCACTTTGGTCTGGGATGTGCTGCTGGATTGGAAAAAAAGCCATGTAATACCAATATTCAAAAAATGTATCGTTCACAGCCTGGTAACTATAGACCTGTAAGCCTAAACATCATGTAGGGAAGGGGATGTAAACTTTGCCTCCAAAGCTCATGTATTTGTAGTAGTCAGCATGGATTTATGAGAAATAGAGCATGCCAGACAAATTTAATTGGTTTTTTTATGAAGAAGTGAGTAAGAATTTGGCTTCAGGCACAGCAGTGGATGTCGTATACTTGGATTTTGCAATCTTTTGATACTGTGCCAATAGGCGACTAATGTATAAACTGAGGACTGTTGGCCTTGAAGAAAACAGTTGTTCATGGATAGAGAATTGGTTATGGATCGCAAACAGAGAGGTGGTGGTAAATGGAGCACCTCTATGTGGGCTAAATGTCTAAGCGGAGTGCCTCAGGGTTTTTTACTGGGGCCGCTCTGTTTAATCTGTTTATACATTACTTAGAAAGGGGCATTGAGAGCAAGATCTCTGTATTTGCTGATGAACACTAAACTATGCAGAGCTTTGGAAACTTCAAATGATGTCAAGTGCTCAAGCAGACCTAGATAGATTATCAAAATGGGCAGTAGAATGGCCAATGAGATTCAATGTTGATAAATGTAAGGTGATGCATTTTGGATTTAATAATCCCTGTCCACCTACACCCATAAATAACTCTGTGTTAAGTGCTCGTAAATGAAAAAGGTTCTGGTAGATACATACTAGGGCTGTAGCAAACAATGCCAGGTTTCAACGGCTAGAGCTAGCAAGATATTGTCTTGTAAAAGAGGGAATAGATTCAAGAGAGAAAGATATTATCTCCCTCTTTAAAGGCACTGGTAATGCCTATTTGGAATAAGCAGTGCAGTTTTGGAATCCCATATACAAAAGGGACATCTTGGAAATGGAAGCGTTCAGAGAGGGCAACTAAATTAATAAGGGGAATGGAGGGGCTTGAATATGCAGGCAGATTAGACAAGTTAGGGCGTTTACATTGGCAGAAGCGACGTTTGGTGGGGATATGATCACTTTATATAATATATTAATGGGCCATACAATGAAACTCTCTGGTGCATTGTTCACTAATAGGTCATATCAGAGGACAGGAATCCTTTAAAGTTGGAAGAAAAGAAGTTTCATCTTCAGGGTTAGAAAGGTTTCTTTACAGTGATAACGGTGAAAACTGTGGAACTGTCTTCCAGCAGATGTGGTAATGGCAAGTTCTTGAATAGCTTTAAAAAAGCTGGATAAGTTTCTAAAACTAAAAAAATATTGAGAATTACTGTGTATTAATGCATATAGATCTGGTTGATCCAGGGATACTTTCCGATTGCCGTTTGGAGTCAGGAAGGAATTTTTTTTACCCCTTGCTGTTTATTTTTGCCTTCCTTCTGGATCAACTGTTGTAGCGTTAAAAATAATAAATAAATGATAATATTTAAAAAAGAGAGTGAATTGGTTGAACTTGATGACTTGATGTCTTTAGTCAACCTCAATTACTCGTATGAAGGAGAACAAATAACAGTCAGGCTGGCCAACAGTAGAGAAGTCGGAGAGGTAAACAGCACAGGTCACCAGTAGGCAGACAATAGAGTGGTCGTATCTAAATACAGGTTCGTATAGGTGGCAGGCGTAGATTAGTAAAAAAATCGTAATACAGGTCGTTCAGGCATAGAATAGTCAAAATAGGAAATACAGGTCAAAAACACAGAGAAGAGAATAACAAGGAATACAGCACCAGCAGAATAAGGGATACTAACAACGCTATAACGGGCAGGGAACAATAGCACATAGTAGAATAAGTAGGGGAAGAGGCCCAATACACAGCTCGGCAACAGAAGAAGGAGGAACCCGATCAGGCCTGTTTAAATTAACAAGCTCTCATCTAAATGGATGAACTCTGCTGCAGAATATAGGTCGAGTGGTGGGGTGTGCGTACACGCTCAAGCAGGACCTCTGGGCACAGCCAAGGGTCTCGTCCTGCACGCAGTGATCAGGAGTCTCCCTGATGCCAGTACCAGAAACCATGGAAAGACAACTGAGAATATTGCCAGAGGAAGGACCCACATGGGAGTGAACGGAGGTGAGTTAAAGGCATTTCCTGAACATCTGTGATTCAGTATTGTTCTTTATTCAACGTTTTGACACTTCAAAGAGTGTCTTCATGAAGGTTTAGTTTGAACAACTGGTGGCTGTTCAATATTCAGAGCTGGTTGATCGAGAGTCTCTAAATATTAGAGGAACAGAACAATCCTTCATGAACCATAAAAACTGTAATAAACATGTAAGAAAGCTATTCACCTGGTAAAATAGAAAATGAAGAAACGGATTAGTGAACAAGGCAAGACAATTCCAAAAGTATCTTTAGATAAAAAGACGAGAACAGGAAATGTGGATCAATAAATAATAATAACATAAATTATTGAGATTTTAAGCCAAAAATGTTTCAGTGTAAGCAATATACCTTCATCAGGGACAATAAATTCCTAATGTAGTTTCACACACCTATATAAAGGACCCCAGACCACATTTATCACTCACAGGCTAGAATAATAAATAAATATATACTCATTAATTTGGCATATTTACAAAAATAAGTGAATGACAAATTTGTATTTAACGACTCTATTTGCACAGTAATGTCCTGAATGAATTAAACCTTCATAGACGTTTAGAGCCATTTTTATACATTGTTAGTATGTTTGTTGAAATGGGCTTTTAGACGTCATGCTGTTTGTACATGCAAAAAAATAATTATTCACCTTCAAAAAATATATTATCGGGTCGGCTCGTTTGTTACCTCTCTCTAGATAGATAGACAGATAGATAAGAGACAGACAGACAGGACAGACAGAGACAAGACAGACAGACAGACACGATAAAGATAAATAAGGCACACATTCAATAGATAGATAGATAGATAGATAGATAGATAGATAGACAGAAAGCAGACAGACAGAAGACAGACAACCGACAGACAGACAGATAGATCAATAAGGCACACATTTCAAGAGATAGATAGATAAGATAGATGATATTAGATAGATGATAGATAGATAGTATAGATAGATAGAGAGTAGATGTGTATAGATAGATAGATAGATAGATAGATAGATAGATATAATGCTGTTGGGGAGGATGATAGATTAGATAGATAGATAGTAGTAGAAGATATGTAGATGTAGCTAGATAGATAGATAGATAGATAGATAGATAGATAGTAGTAGATTAGTAGATAGATAGATATGCCGCACAGATAGATACTCAATTAGACACACATTTCAATAGGTAGATAGATGATAGATAGATGATAGATAGATGTAGATAGAGGATAGAAGAGGCTAGATAGATAGATTGATAGATGGTTGAATGAAGTAGATAGCATAGATAGATGATGTAGTATCGAGAGATAGATGTGGAGATGATAGCGTAGATGATGTTGATAGTGTGATGTGTAGTGTGTGTGATGTGTGATATCTCGTAGATATGATACGATAGCTATCGATAGATAGATATCATAATTGAAGTAAAAGAAATTGAAAAGGTTAGACGTTAGGACCTTCCTGACTGGGGTACCTTGACATGGTTGGAAGGCTTTCATTTCATGTGATCACAGTTGTATACAACAAACCCCTTTGTTATTAAAGTATGGCATGTGCAGATAATAATGATATTGTAGGGTGGCCTAGGAGTGTGCAATTGATTATCTTTTCTATGTTATAATGTATACCAGTGTGCGATAATATGATATTGTTATGGGGCCTAGGAATGGCTTGATTATCTTTTTCTATGTTTATAAAGCTTCCAGTGTGCAGATAATATGATTTGGTATGGGGGCCTAGGAATGTGCATGATTATCCTTTTCTATGTTTATAAAGTTATGCCAGTGTACAGATAATATGATATTGTAGGGGCCTAGGATGTGGCATTGATTATCTTTTCTATGTTTATAAAGTATGCCAGTGTGCAGATAATATGAATGGTTGGTGCCTAGGAATGTGCATTGATTATCTTTTCTATGTTTATAAAGTATGCCAGTGTGCAGATAATAGGATATTTGTATGGGGCCTAGGATGTGCATTGATTATCTTTTCTATGTTTTATAATGTTATGCCAGTGTGCATAATAGGTATTGTATGGGGCAGAATGTGCATTGATTATCTTTTCTATGTTTATAATGTAATGCCAGTGTGCAGATAATATGATTTGTATGGGGCCTAGGAATGTGCATTGATATCTTTTCTATGTTTATAATGTATGCCAGTTGTCAGATATATGATATTGTATGGGGCCCAGTAATGGTGCATTGATTATCTTTTCTATGTTTATAATGTATGCCAGTGTGCAGATAATATGATATTGTATGGGGCCCCAGGAATGTGCATTGATTATCTTTTTCTATGTATATAATGCATGCCAGTGTGCAGATATATGATGTTGTATGGGGCCTAGGAATGTGCATTGATTTCTTTTCTTTCTATGTTTATAATGTATCCAGTGTGCAGATATATGATATTGTATGGGGCCTAGGTAATGTGTATTGATTATCTTTTCTATGTTTACTAATGTATGCCAGTGTGCAGATAATATGATATTGTATGGGCCCAGGAATGTGATTGATTATCTTTCTATGTTTATAAGTATGCCGTGTGCAGATAATATGATTGGTATGGGGCTAGGAAGTGCATTGATTATCTTTTCTATGTTTATAATGTATGCCAGTGGTGCAGATAATATGATATTGTATGGGGCTAGGAATGTGCATTGATTATCTTTTCTATGTTTATAAAGTATGCCAGTGTGCAGATAATATGATGTTGTATGGGACCTAGGAATGTGGATGTTATCTTTTCTATGTTTATATAGATAAGTAGATAGATAGATAGATGTAGAGAGATAGATACCAACCTTGTAATAAGATGCAGAGCACTCACAGGACTTGTGAAAAAATGTTTTAACTTTTATTTCATGTGCAATGAACAAATAGCGACGTTTCGGTCTTTGTCTAGACCTTTCTCAAGCTATACTCTGCCAGTGCAAACAACAACTCTTTAGCCATACCCCACCCCTAATAGTGACATCACATACTCAATTAGTCAAAACATATGGTGGTACATATACTCATATATTCTCTGGATTCATCAAAATGCATAACATGGATCTCTACTAAAGTGCCCTCCATAAAGTGCATATAGTGCACTATCATCATCGATCGTGCATCCCTCATTAAATATGCAACTATGTAAAAACCTATATGAAATTAAAAACTACATTTCATCAGTGATTCCTTACTTCATGAACAATATTAATAAATAATAAATTAATTCCTAAGACACTCCCACACGTAGACTAATAACTATTAAATATGTATAATAATACACGAATATAACAATATAAACAAATATAGTAAATATACCCCAGTCACAATAGTTAATATAGTATCATGGGAACAATAGTTCTTCTCTTATTCAAAGTCTCGTGTCCAGAAAACATTTGAACAAACATGGTCGTTAAGTCCATTGGGTTCAACAGTGTTCAGAGTTTTATCCAATATACTTCCCTCTGTAGCAACAGTTTGGATCTATCTCCCCCCTGTGGGGACTGGCACATGATCAATAGCAATGAATTCCAAATCTGAGATCGTGTGGCCCTCTCTAGGAAGTGTTTAGCAACTGGTTTTTCCTGATCGTTTGTCTCTATATGCCACATTTAATATCCGATCTATGTCCGTCCATACATGTTTTTAACATTAAATCCGTTTTGCCCACATAAAATAATTACAGGGGCACCAAGAAGAAAACCACAAACGTAGTGGTACATTTATAAAGTGGCGAATGTTGAATTTGTTGTGTCTCCGTGGGGGTGTTGAAAAAAGGTTTTGGATTACCATATTCTGCACGTGATGCAGTTTCTTACATTTATAGCATCCATTCGGTTTATTTGACAGCCATGGCATTTCTTTTCTGTAACTCTTTATGGGGTCTGTATTAACCAATAAATCCTTTAAGTTCTTACCCCTCTTGAAACCAATAGTAGGTTTTGGTGGTAATTTGTGTCTCAATTTTGTCATCTGATGATAAAATATTCCAATTACTCTTAATAGATTGTTTTATTGTATTTCCCTATTGGAGAATGTAGTTGTACACACAACTGTTTCTCCTTCTTCAGTATATTCTGTACTCCATCATTATTTCTTTCTTGCTTTCACTAATGCCTCTGTGAGGATATTGTGTAGGGTACCCCCCTTTGGCGAAAGCGGTTTTCATTTTCTTTAATTGTGCTTCCATTTGGGTGGTCTGAATTGTTTTCTGATAACTCTACAAATTGTGAGATCGGCAAGATTTCTTTAAGAAGTGTGGATGGTGGCTCTGAAAATGTAAGTAACGTATTCCGTTTCAGTGTCTTTACGGTAAAGTGTAAATACTGGTATTTTTTATGTATCAGTACGAACTCAACACATTATACAATGCTATACAGAGAATACTAGGTTTTAAATGTTTTTCTGGACACTAGACTTTGAATAAGAGAAGATACCTATTGTTCCCATGATATATATTAACTATAGTGACTGGGTATTTTACTATATTTGGTTATATTCGTTATATTATTATACATATTTATTATACGTGATTTATAGTCTAAGTGTGGGAGATGTCTTAGGAATTAAATTTATTATTTATATATTGTTCATGATAGGAGCAGTCTGATGAAATGCAGTTTTTAATTTCATATAGGTTTTACATAGTTGCACTATTTAATGAGGGATTGCACGATCGATTTTATGGTATGCACTATATGCACTATATGCAACTTTATGGAGGGCACTTTAGTAAGATACCATGTTATGCATTTTGATGAATCCAAGAATAATTGAGTATATGTATCACCATATGTTTGCTAATTGAGTATGTGATGTCACTAATTAGGCGGTTGGCCGGTATAGGCTATAAGAGTTGTGTTGCACTGGCAGAGATATAGCTTGAGAAAGGTCATAAGAGCAAAGACTCGAAACGTCGCTATTTGGTTCGTTGCACATGAAATAAAGTTTAAAATTTTTTTCACAAGTCCTGTGAGTGCTCTGCATCTTATTAAACGGTTTGGATACTTAAGGAATCTACAGCAGCACCCAGGCCCTATATTGTTGGAGGTGGAGTGCAACATTATACTCTTTTGTGATAGATAGATAGATAGATAGATAGATAGATAGATAGATAAGATAGATGGATAGATAGATGGATAGATAGATGGAATAGATAGATAGATAGATAGATAGATAGCGATAGATAGATAGATAGATAGATAGATATAGAGACAGAGATAGATGATAGTATGATAGATAGATAGATAGATAGATAGATAGATAGATAGATAGATAGATCGATAGAGTGATAGATGATGATAGATAGATAGATAGATAGATAGATAGATAGCAGAGTACGATAGATAGATGATAGATATATAGTATAGATAGATAGATAGTATAGATAGATAGTATAGATATATAGATAGATAGATAGTATAGATATATAGATAGATAGTATAGATAGATAGCATGAATAGATAGATGATGATATAAGATAGATAGATAAAGATAGATAGATAGATAGATAGATAGATAGATAGATAGATAATAGATAGATAGATAGATTTGCTCTACACTAGATACTGGAATATAAATAGTGACAATCAATAATAATAAATATAAGAATAGACAGTATATATTGTTCAATGTAAACTCAATTAGATCTCACTGTATAATATGGTTCTTATGGATAAGAACTGGGAACAGTCCCACACTCATTACAAATAATAGGTTTAGAGATTTAAACAGGATGATGAAACTTAATTTTCATTCATCCTGTTATAAATGCTAAACCTATTATTTGTAATGAGTGACTGTTCCCCAGTTCTTATCCATAAGAACAATATTATACAGTGAGATCTAATTGAGTTTACATTGAACAATATATACTGTCTATTCTTTATAATTTATTATTATTGATTGTCACTATTTATATTCCAGTATCTAGTGTAGAGCCAAATCTATCTATCTATCTATCTATCTATCTATCTATCTATCTATCTATCTATCTATCTATCTATCTATCTATCTATCTATATATATATCTATCATCTATCTATCTATCTCTGCTATCTATCTATCTATCTATCTATCTATCTATCTATCTATCTATCTATCATCTATCTATCTATCTATCTATCTATCTATCTATCTAATATCTATCATCTATCTTCTATCTCTCTATCTACTATCTATCTATCTATCTATCTATCTATCATCTATCTATCTATCTCTATCTCTACTATCTACTATCTATCTATCTATCTACTATCTATCATCTATCTATCTATCTCTGCTATTATCTATCTATCTATCTATCTATCTATCTATCTATCTATCTATCTATCTATCTATCTATCCAATCATCTATCTATCTATCTATCCATCTATCTATCTATCTATCTATCTATCTATCTATCTATCTATCTATCACAAAGAGTAATAAGTGCACTCCACCTTCCAACAATATAGGGCCTGGGTGCTGCTGTAATTCCTTAAGTATCCAACCTTGTAATAAGATGCAGAGCACTCACAGGACTTGTGAAAAAATTTTAAACTTTATTTCATGTGCAACGAACCAAATAGCGACGTTTCGGTCTTTGTCTAGACCTTTCTCAAGCTATCTCTGCCAGTGCAAACAACAACTCTTATAGCCTATACCCCACCCCTAATTAGTGACATCACATACTCAATTAGTCAAACATATGGTGATACATATACTCATATATTCTTGGATTCATCAAAATGCATAACATGGTATCTTACTAAAGTGCCCTCCAAAAGTGCATATAGTGCATATATGCATACCATAATCGATCGTGCATCCCTCATTAAATAGTGCAACTATTAAAACCTATATGAATAATTAAAAACTCTGCATTTCATCAGTGACTCCTTACTTCATGAACAATATTAATAATAAATAAATTAATTCCTAAGACATCTCCCACACTTAGACTAATAAATAACTATAATATATGTATTAAATATAACGAATATACCAAATATAGTAAATATACCCAGTCACTATAGTTAATATATATCATGGGAACATAGGTATCTTCTACTTATTCAAAGTCTAGTGTCCAGAAACATTTAAAACCTAGTATTCTCTGTATAGCATTGTATAATGTGTGTGAGTTCGTAGATACAATAAAATACCAGTATTTACACTTTACCGTAAAGACCCTGAACGGAATACGTTACTACTATTTTCAGAGCCACCATCCACACTTCTTAAAGAAATCATTGCCGACTCACAATTTTGTAGAGTTATCAGAAACAATTCAGACCCACCCAAATGGAAGCACAATTAAAGAAATGAAAACACGCTTTCGCCAAAGGGGGTACCCTACACATATCCTACAGCAGGCATTAGTGAAAGCAGAGAAAGTAATGATGGAAGTACAGAATATACTGAAAAGGGAGAAACAGTTTGTGTACAACTACATTCTCCAATATGGGAAATACATAAAACAATCTATTAAGAGTATTGGAATATTTTACAATCGATGACAAATTGAGCCACAAATTACCATACCACAAAACCTACTATTGGTTTCAAGAGGGGTAAGAACTTAAGGATTTATTGTTTAATCAGACCCATAAAGAGTTACAGAAAAGAAATGCCATGGCTGTCAAATACCGAATGGATGCTAATAATGTAAGAACTGCATCACGTGCAAGAATATGGTATCCAAAACCTTTTTTCAACACCCCACAGACACTAAATTCAACATTCGCCACTTTATAACATGTACCACTACGTTTGTGGTTTATCTTCTTTGGTGCCCCTGTAAATTATTTTATGTGGGCAAAACGGATTTAATGTTAAAAACATGTATGGACGGACATAGATCGGATATTAATGTGGCATATAGAGACAAACGATCAGGAAAAACCAGTTGCTAAACACTCCTAGAGAAGGGCCACACGATCTCAGATTTGGATTCATTGCTATTGATCATGTGCCAGTCCCCCACAGGGGGGGAATAGATCCAACTGTTGCTACAGAGGGAATTATATTGGATAAAAACCTGAACACTGTGAAACCCAATGGACTTAACGACCAATGTTTGTTCAAATGTTTTCTGGACACGAGACTTTGAATAAGTAGAAGATACCTATTGTTCCATGATATAATTAACTATTGTGACTGGGTATATTTACTATATTTGTTTATTTGTTATATTCGTTATATTTATTAATATTTTTATAGTTATTTATAGTCTAAGTGTGGGAGATGTCTTAGAATTAATTTATTTATTTATTAATATTGTTCATGAAGTAAGGAATCACTGATGAAATGTAGTTTTTAATTTCATATAGGTTTTACATAGTTGCACTATTTAATGAGGGATGCACGATCGATTTGATATGCACTATATGCACTTTATGGAGGCACTTTAGTAAGATACCATGTTATGATTTTGATGAATCCAAGAATATTGAGTATATGTACACCATATGTTTGACTAATTGAGTATGTGATGTCACTAATTAGGGGTGGGGATAGGCTATAGAGTTGTTGTTGTGCACTGGCAGAGATATAGCTTGAGAAAGGTCTAAGACAAAGACCGAACACGTCGCTATTTGGTTCATTGCACATGAAATAAATTTAAACATTTTTTCACAAGTCCTGTGAGTGCTCTGCATCTTATTACAAGGTTGGATATCTATCTCTCTATCATCTATCTATCTATCTATCTATCTATACAAACATAGAAAAGATAATCAATGCACATTCCTAGGTCCCATACAACATCATATTATCTGCACACTGGCATACTTTATAAACATAGAAAAGATAATCAATGCACATTCCTAGGCCCCATACAATATCTATTATCTGCACACTGTCATACATTATAAACATAGAAAAGATAATCAATGCACATTCCTAGGCCCCATACAATATCATATTATCTGCACACTGGCATACTTTATATAAACATAAAAGATAATCAATGCCATTCCTGGCCCCATACAATATAATATTATCTGCACACTGGCATAACTTATAAACATAGAAAAGATAATCAATACACATTCCTAGGCCCATACAATATCATATTATCTGCACACTGGCATACATTATCAAATAGAAAAGATAATCAATGCACATTCCTAGGCCCCATACAACATCATATTATCTGCACACTGGCATGCATTATATACATAGAAAAGATAATCAATGCACATTCCTGGGCCCCATACAATATCATATTATCTGCACACTGGCATACATTATAAACATAGAAAATATATCATGCAATTCCTGGGCCCCATACAATATCATATTATCTGCACACTGGCATACATTATAAACATAGAAAAGATAATCAATGCACATTCCTAGGCCCCATACAATATCATATTATCTGCACACTGGCATACTATAAACATAGAAAAGATAATCAATGCACATTCCTAGGCCCCATACATACCATTATCTGCACACTGGCATACATTATAAACATAGAAAAGATATCAATGCACATTCTAGGCCCCATACATATCATATTATATCTGCACACTGGCATACTTTATAAACATAGAAAAGATAATCAATGCCATTCTAGCACCATACAGATCATATTATCTGCACACTGGCATACTTTATAAACATAGAAAAGATAATCAATGCACACTCCGGCCCCATACATACATATTATCTGTACACTGGCATACTTTTAACATAGAAGATAACAATGCCCATTCCTAGGCCCATACAATATCATATTATCTGCACACTGGCATACTTTATAACATAGAAATATATCAATGCACATTCCTAGGACCCCATACATAATCATATTATCTGCACACTGGTATACATTATAAACATAGAAAAGATAATCAATGCACATTCCTAGGCCCCATACATATCATATAATCTGCCACTGGCATACTTTATAAACAAGGGGTTTTTGTATACATTACTGTGATCACATGAATGAAAGCCTTCCAACCATGTCAAGGTAACCCCAGTCAGGAAGGTCCTAACGTCTAACCTTTTCAATTTCTTTTACTCTCAATTATGATTATCTATCTATCTATCTATCTATCTATCTATCTATCTATCTATCTATCTATCTATCTATCATCTATCTATCTATCTATCATCTATCAATCTATCTATCTCTGTCTATCTATCTCTCTATCTCTCTATCTCTCTATCTATCTATCTATCTCTGATCTTATCTATCTATCTATCTATCTACTATCTATCTATCTATCACACATCTATCATCTATCTATCTAGCTCTTCTATCATCTATCTATCATCTATCTATCATCTATCTATCATCTATCTATCTATTGAAATGTGTGTCAATTGATCTATCTATCTGTCTGCATCTATCTCTATCTATATCTATCTATCTATCTATCTATCTTCTATATCTATCATCTATCTATCTATCTGTATCTATCTCTGATCTATCTATCTATCTATCTATCTATCTATCTATCTATCTATCTATCTCTCTATCGATCTATCTATCTATCTATCTATCTATCTTCTATCTATCTCTATCTATCGATCATCTATCTATCTATCTATCATCTATCTAACTATCATCTATCTATCTATCATCTATCTATCTATTGAAATGTGTGCCTTATTGATCTATCTGTCTGTCTGTCTGTCTGTCTGTCTGTCTGTCTTCTTTCTCATCTATCTATCTATCTATCTATCTATCTATCTATTGAATGTGTGCCTTATTTATCTATCTGTCGTCTGTCTTTCTGTCTCGTCTGTTGCTGTCTATCTGTCTATCTATCTGTCTATCTATCTAGAGGAGGTAACAACGACCGCACCCTATAATATTTTTTGAAGGTGAATAATATATTATTTTTTGCATGCTTACAAACAGCATGACGTCTAAAAGCCCATTTCAACAAACATACTAACAATGGTATAAAAATGGTCTAACGTCTATGAAGGTTTTAATTCATTCAGGACATTTGTGCAAATGAGTCTTAAATACAAATTTGCCATTCACTTATTTTTGTAAATATGCAAATTAATGAGATATATATTTATTTTATTCTAGCCTGTGAGTGATAAATGTGGTCTGGGGTCCTTTATATAAGGTGTGAAACTACATTAGGAATTTATGGTCCTGATGAGGTATATGCTTACACTGAAACATTTTGCTTAAAATCTCAATAATTTATGTTATTATTATTTATGATCCCACATTTCCTGTTCCGTCTTTTTACTCTAAAGATACTTTTGGAATTGGTCTTGCCTTGTTCAGCTATCCGTTCTTCTTTTCTATTTTACTAGGTGAATAGCTTTCTTACAATGTTTATTACAGTGTTTATGGTTCATGAAGGATTGTTCTGTTCCTCTATAATTTAGAGACTTCGATCAACCAGCTCTGAATATTGAACAGCCACCAGTTGTTCAAACTAACCTTCATGAAGACCTCATTGAAGTGTCAAAACGTTGAATAAAGAACAATACTGAATACACAGATGTCAGGAAATGCCTTTACTCACCTCCTGTTCACTCCCATGTGGGTCCTTCCTCTGGCCATATTCTCAGTTGTCTTCCATGGTTTCTGGTACTGGTCATCAGGGAGCTCCTGATCACTGCGTGCAGGCACGGAGACCCTTGGCTGTGCCCAGAGGTCCTGCTTGAGCGTGTACGCACCACCCACCACTCACTTTATTCTCTCTGCCAGCAGATACATCCATTTAGATGAGAGCTTGTTAATTTAAACAGGCCTATCGGGTTCCTCCTTCTCTGTTGCCGAGCTGTTTGGGCCTCTTACCCTACTTATTCTACTATGTGCTATGTTCCCTGCCCGTTATAGCGTTTAGTATCCCTATTCTGCTGGTGCTGTATTCCTTTTTATTCTCTTCTCTGTGTTTTTGACCTGTATTCCATTTTGACTATTCTATTGCCTGGAACGACCTGTATTACGATTTTTTACTAATCTACTCGCCTGCCACCTATACGAACCTGTATTTGATACTGACACTATGGTATCTTACTAAAGTGCCCTCCATAAAGTGCATATAGTGCATATCATAATCGATCGTGCATCCCTCATTAAATAGTGCAACTATGTAAAACCTATATGAAATTAAAAACTGCATTTCATCAGTGATTCCTTACTTCATGAACAATATTAATAAATAAATAAATTAATTCCTAAGACATCTCCCACACTTAGACTAATAAATAACTATAATAAATATGTATAATAAATATAACGAATATAACAAATATAGTAAATATACCCAGTCACTATAGTTAATATATATCATGGGAACAATAGGTATCTTCTACTTATTCAAAGTCTAGTGTCCAGAAAACATTTGAACAAACATTGGTCGTTAAGTCCATTGGGTTTCACAGTGTTCAGAGTTTTTATCCAATATACTTCCCTCTGTAGCAACAGTTTGGATCTATCTCCCCCCCTGTGGGGGACTGGCACATGATCAATAGCAATGAATTCCAAATCTGAGATCGTGTGGCCCTTCTCTAGGAAGTGTTTAGCAACAAAATTAAAATTAGCCCCATGTTAGCAGACACATAAGGCCATTAGGAGGAAACGTTTGATACCACTTTAAGGAAGCCCAGTGGCGGGTGATCCACAATGCTATTAGTTTGATGTTTGCCATTAGGATTTTTCCTCCAGTACTGTATGTGGTTTTGGAGCACTAATATCAAACAAGGGACAGCTAATATAGTCTATCCACACATGATATTATACATATGGTTATAGGCCTTTACTTCTGTCTGCATTGCACAAGGAAAAACATGTTGACACCCCAAACAAAATCTTTCTGTAGTGTAGAGATTGTGTGAAGGGATCACTGTAGTTTCTCTTTTTACAGCTAGAAAGAACAGAAATACCCCACACTATGTGTTGAGAAGCCACATTGTCTTCCACATGTGGGAAACTGTTCTTTCTGTAGGTACATATGGAAAATGCAGGAAAGAGAAAGTATTCTACAAGGGAATATATAAATTGTCAGACAGAATGTGGTATATCTGCTTAGCTGTGATCGTCCTAATATATATGTAGGTAACAGAGGCTTTCACCCCAGCTGTGTAACAATAGCAATGCTGAAAGAGTTAGAAGTGGTGTCAGATGTATTTCAGGGGTCGCTGAGTATTTTCTTCTGGATTTGTATTTAAACGGATTAAAACTCCTTTTTTTTTGCAGATGGATGTCGGGTTTGGATCCTGAATATGAACCTGGGAATGTTTATACCTTCCACCCTGCAGGTACTATCAAGGACCTGCCTTACAGTCAACTTGTAAGGGTAAGGAGAATAGTAAGTGACAGTGACCAATGTAAAGTGAGACTATTGGAAATGTGTGATAAGTTTCTAAAGAGAGGGAACAATGCAGCCAAATTGATAAGAGACTGGGAAAGAGAAATGAAGATAAAACAATCTTCCCTTTTAGAAGAGAAAAAAGAAAGGTTAGATATCCTAAGATACCATTGGTCACCACCTTCAGCACACATTCCAATCAGATTCAAAGAATTGTACGTAGGAATTGGAGGATTCTACAAAACGATGCCACATTTGGTAAAAATGTTCTCCCCCCCCCCTTGTTTTCATACAAGAGGCCAAGAAGTATAGGGGATCAAGTAGTGCACACTGATATAAGCCCTATAGAGAAAGGAAAACTTTTCCTTCTAGGCCCTTTAAAGGCTGGCACTTTCCCCTGTAGAAAATGTGGAGTTTGCAACACGATCATTCCCGGAGAAGTGGTACACCATCCAAGTAAAGGTAACAAGATCCCATTATGGGACTTTGCAGCATGCTCTACCAAAGGGTATCTCCTCAAATGCCCATGTGGTAAGGGTTATGTTGGCAAAACTGAGAGAGAGGCCAGAATCTGAATGGGAGAGCATAAAAGAGATATACATAACTATACAGGCAAGGAGTCAAGATATGAGACTCCAGTGAGTAGGCACTTTTTTCAGAATAGGCATCGAGCCTCCCAGCTTAAGTGGCAGATTATGGAAGTGGTAAAACCAAACAAGAGAGGGGTCGATTACAGGAAAGCCTTGCTGAGAAAAGAAGCCATTTGGATAGATAAGTTGCAGACAGACAGGGAGATTCAATAAAAGTTCTTATCGTTTAAAATGGTGCTAATTTTGCCCCAACCAATCAGATCTTATTTAACATTTGAAAACCAACATCTGATTGGATGGGGCAAAATTAGCACCATTTTAAATAATAAGAAATGTTAATGAATCTCCCTGAAGAACTTTTATTGAATCTCCCTGATTATATCCTAACGGCATGAATGAAGAAGCAGTAAAGTGTGCAAAAACTTGTGTGACACTCAGTACCAACTGGTTTTCACTGAAATACCACTAAAAGGAGGAGTGTGTGTGTGTGGGGGGGTGGGTTGTGGCGTTTTTTTTTTCTTTTCTTGTAACTGTACATGCGTCCCATTTGAGCTACTTGGTGTCAATGTCTCTGTGTGCATCCACGCATGTGGCACACCGTTGGATTCAGGACATGTGGGAGATTGACATTTAGTGGGTTTTTTTGCTTATCAAGTGGGTTTAGGTAGGATTTCAACCTTTGAATCATCTTATTTTATTTTTCACAAAATCTCCTAAAAACATAGAGTTCTATGGATTACTGCATCTGGAATTCTTCATGTATGTATGAAAGCATGACAACGTTACGTAGCTGAAGGTGTGTAGACTCCAAAAATATTTAGTTTGTGGGGAGTATTTCCAAGTTTCGGGACTGTTTCCTTTGAAAAAGGTTAGGCTGTTCAAATTACAGAGCACTTAGATTTTTTCTTGTAATTTCACTTGTGCATGCGTCCCATTTGAGCTAGTTGGTGGCCACGTCTCTGTTTGCATCCATGCATATGGCATACCGTTTGATTCAGGACATGTGGGAGATTGACAATTAGTGGGGTTTTTTGCTTGTCAATTGAGTTTAGGTAGGATTTCAACCTTTGAATCATCTTATTTTATTTTTCACAAAATCTCCTAAAAACATAGAGTTCTATGGATTACTGCATCTGGAATTCTTCATGTATGTATGAAAGCATTACAACGTTACGTACCTGAAGGTGTGTAGATTCCAAAAATATATAGTTTGTTGGGTTTATTTCCAAGTTTCTTGACTGTTTCCTTTGAAAAATAGTAGGCTGTTCAAATTAGAGAGCACTTAGATTTTTCTTGTAATTTCACTTGAGCATGCATCCCATTTGAGCTACTTGGTGGCCATGTCTCTGTGTGCATCCATGCATATGGCATACTATTTGATTCAGGACAAATTTTTTGCTTGTCAAGTGAGTTTAGGTAGGATTTCAACCTTTGAATCATCTTATTTTATTTTTCACAAAATCTCCTAAAAACAAAGAGTTCTATGGATTACCGTGTCTGGAATTCTTTATGTATGTATGAAAGCTTGGCACCGTAACGTTCCATGTAGTTTATGGGGGTATTTCCAAGTTTCGGGGCTGTTTCTTTTGAAAAGTGTAGGCTGTTCAAATTACAGAGCACTTGTAATTGCACTTGTGCATGCTTTCCATGTGAGTTAGTTGGTGGCCATGTGTCTGTGTGCACCCATACATATGGCATACAGGACATGTGGGAGATTGATATTTAGTGGGGGGTTTATTTGTGGGGGACATTTCCAAGTTCCGGGGCTGTTTTATTTGAATAAGAGAAATCTATTTGAAATTGCAGAGCACTTTGATTTTTTTTCTTGTAATTGCACTTGTGCATGCTTCCAATTTGAGTTAGTTGGTGGCCATGTCTCTGTGTGCACCCACTCATATGGCATACTGTTTGATTCATGACATGTGGGAGATTGATGTTAAGTAACTTTTCTTTTCATTACTTGGGGGTTTGTTAGGATTTTAAACTCAGAAAATCTGCTAAAAGTATGAAGTTATACGAAGATCTGCGCACGTACCAATGATAGTATGAATTAAAAAATTGCACCGTTGATTAGCTGAAGGTGTTTAGATTCTGAAAATATATCATTTTGGGGGGTATTTTTGAGTTAGAGGGGTGTTTAGATTGAAAAATCTGGGAAGTTGCTGTTATTGGGCCACTGTGCATTGGCTCACTTTGGCTAGTTGATTCCACGTCCTTGTGTGTAATCACGCATATGGCATACAGTTTGATTCAGGACATTTTGGGGATTGATATTTGGTAACTTTTTTTTACATTTCAATGGGTTTTGGCATGATTTCTACCTTCGAAAGTTGATTTTTGTTAATTTTTTCAGAAATTGCGAACTTCTACGAAGAACTGCGCCCACACCATTGATGGTATGAATAAACAAACTACAGTGTTACATAGCTGAAGGTGTGTAGATTTGAGGAATATATAGTTTGTGGGGGGTGTTTTGTGGGGAAAAACTGCAGACTGTTCAAATTCGGAGTTGGCTGAATATTGTCGCTGTTTCGGAGCCATCATGCATAATCTCACTTCTTGGCTATTTGCTTCCACGTCCGCGTGTGTAACCACACATATGGCATACCGTTTGATTCAGGACATTTGAGAGATTGATATTTGGTAAATATTTTTCTATTCCATGAGGTTTTGGCATGATTTCTACCCTTTGAAGTTGTTTTTTGTTTATTATTATTATGAATATAATTATGAAATAAGAAGTGCGCCCACACCATGGATGGTATAAATGAACTAACTACAGTGTTACATAGCTGAAGGTGTGTAGATTATATAGTTTGTGGGGGTATTTCTGAGTGTTTTGTAGGGAAAAACTGCAGGCTGTTCAAAATCAGAGTTGGCTGATTATTTTACTGTTTTTGGGCCATCATGCATTGTCTCACTTTGTGGCTTTTCGCTTCCATGTCCGTGTGTTTAACCACACATATGGTATACCATTTGATTTAGGACATTTAGGGGAATGATATTTGGTAACTTTTTTTTACATTCCATAGGTTTTTGGCATGATTTCTAACTTAGAAAGTTGATTTTTAAATTTTTCAGAAAGTTTGTGAAAAGTGCAAACTTCTACAAAGAACTGCGCCCACACCATTGATGGTATGAATGAACAAACTACAGGTGTGTAGATTTGAGGAATATATAGTTTGTGGGGGGTGTTTTGTGGGAAAAACTGCAGACTGTTCAAATTTAGAGTTGGCTGAATATTCCATGAGGTTTTGGCATGATTTCTATCCTATTTTTTTCTTTTTTTCAGAAAAGTGCAAACTTCTATGAAGAACTACACCCACACCATTGATGATATGAATAAACAAATTACAGCGTTACATATCTGAAGGTGTGTAGATTTCAAGAATATATACAGTAGTGTGGGGGGTATTTCTGAGTTACGGGGTTGTTTTGTGGGAAAAACTGCAGATTGTTCAAATTTAGAGTTGGCTGAATATGTTTGCTGTTTTTACACAATCATGCATTGTCTCCCTTCGTGGCTTTTCGCTTCCACGTGCGCATGTGTAACCACACATATGGCATACCGTTTGATTCAGGACACTTGGGGGAATTAATATTTGGTAACTTTTTTTACATTCCATAAGGTTTGGCTTGATTTTTACCTTCGAAAGTTGTTTTTTGTTAAATTTTTCAGAAAATTTGTGAAAATTGTGAACTTCTACAAAGAACTGCGCCCACACCATTGATTGTATGAATGAACAAACTAGAGCATTCTGAAAGTCTGTAGATTAGAGGAATATATAGTTTGTGGGGGTTATTTCTAAGTTAGGGGGGTGTTTTATGGGAAAAACTGCAGACTTCAAATTCAGAGCTGGCTAAATATTTTTTGCTGTTTTTGAGCCATCGTGCATTGTCTCACTTCGTGGCTATTCGCTTCCACATCCGTGTGTGTAACCACACATATGGCATACCGTTTGATTCAGAACATTTTTTTTACATTACATGAGGTTTTGGCATGATTTCTACCCTTTGAATTTGTTTTATGTTCATTTTTTCAGAAAAGTGCAAACTTCTACGAAGAACTGTGCCAACACCATTGATGGTATGAATGAACAAACTACAGTTTTACATAGTGGAAGGTGCGTAGATTTCAGGAATATATAGTTTGTGGGGGGTAGACTGCAGACTGTTCAAATTCGGATTTGGCTAAATATTTTTGCTGTTATTGACATTTGGCATTGGTCTCGCTCTGGGTTAGTTGGTAGTCATGTCTCTGGGTACACCCATGAATGTGGCATACCGTACTTTCATATTTGAGATGCGTTTGAACTTTCCTCTGCAGTGTTTACATTCCATGATGTTTTGACATGATTTCTACCTTTTGACTGTTGTTTAATTTTTTTAGAAAATCTGCAAAAACTGCAAACTTTACGAAGAACTGTGCCCACACCATTGGTGTTATGAATGAACAAACTACAGCGTTACATAGCTGAAGGTGTGTAGATTTCAGGAATATATAGTTTCTAAGGGGTATTTCTGAGTTAGGGGGTGTTTTGTGGGAAAAAATTCAGACTGTTCAAATACAGAGTTTTACTCTGGAGGGGTTAGGCTTTCATATTTGAGATGCGTTTGAACTTTCCTTCGCAGTTTTTAGCTGAAATTCACATTTGATTTTGTCTCTGATTTTACAGTTGAGGAAAAAAGGAAAATGTAAAATTGGACATTAAAATAACTTACAATTGGACGAAGAGCTGCGCCCAGGTATCTCACTAATAATATCCTGCGGGTGTGTAATTTCTAAAAATATCTCACTTTAGCGGATATTTTAGTTAAATTGGTAGATATTCTATGATAACTGTCAGTAGTGGTTATACATTACAATCTCACTTGTGGGGATATTTTAGTTAATTTGGAAGATATTCTATGTTAACTGTCAGTAGTGGTTATACATTTTAATTTGGTGTAATATTCTTGAAGGTGCAGTTTTAGTTTGGGGGGGTCTCCTGTACAGGAAAAGTCGGGTACCTACATATATCTGATATCGTTGTACTCGGGAGTATCAGAGCTTTTAGAAACAGTGAGATTTTTGTGTGTAACCTTTAGATAACTATAAATAAAAATGGGAAAACTCCATAAAAATTTGCAAAGTTTAAATTTTTTGACATATTTTACCCATAATTCCAGTAAAATTTCCAGAAAAGTTACAAAATTTTGTAACCATGTTAAAGTAGACTTTGTGCTAAAAAAAACAATGTATAATATTCCTGATTTATTGGGGGGTTCCTACTGTAACCAAATGTGTCTAAAAACTTGAAATTTCTTTTGGCATTTAACGCACGCAAAGTGGTGAATTTTGCTGGCAGTGAAAGGGTTAAATGTTTGATGATTTGGGGGCGTGGCTTGCACGTGACCGGACCAGATGCAGAGAAGCTGAGCTCCGACACTTAGAACTTACAAACCGTGACATTCGGACAATAACTACGACCCAAAACACTGTACAGTGAACCAGAATACCCACAGTCCAAAATGGTACACAGAGGAAACAGGAGGGACAAAAACAAAGAAGGAAAACTTCTTTGGAAGGAAAACCAACTACTTCTGCACGGGAGAAGGAGCGAGCGAAAAGATCAAAGATGGCGCCGGCACAGCAGACCTCTCAGACACACTAAACAGGAGCGTGGACATAACAGACACCAATCCCTGCCAAAACAAATCCAAAGAGAAAAATGATAAGCACAAGAACAACTACCTAACAAAGGAAAAGATGGAATCACAGAGGAAATAAAAGAAGATTCACAATCATCCTCTGACATGGAATATAATTCAAACGTCCCCCCTCCAACACTGCAACAACAGGCAAATACCAATAAGGTGAAGAAACAGACATAGAAGAAATTCCACCTACAAAAGAAGTAAAGGGTAAGGAATACACCTATGAATGTTTTAATAACTTTCCCTATATGGATGAACCTGTCACAGCTAAAATTCTAAAAGACCTTAACTTCACAACACAAAGCCCTTATAACGGACTTTACTATGTTAATTTCTGACATAAAAATTATAAACATTGGAGATAGAACCTCACATATTGAGTATAAATTTGGGGAATTCACCAATGCCTCCAACAAACTAACTGACTCACATAACGCTTTACAAGATACTGCATCTGAACTCCAAGCTAAAATAATCGACGTGGAAAACCGCAGCCGCAGCCGAAGGAATAACTTAACAATAAGAGGCATTTCAGAAAATATTAAAAATCGCTAGTTAATGGAGTGTACCACTACCTTGTTTAAAACAATACTACCAGAGGCTACGGAGATAGATCTGATGATAGATCGAATCCATAGACTTACAAAATCAAAGTTGGCCCCTATCTCAGCCCCCAGAGATGTAATAATGAGAATCCACTTCGCTCAAATAAAAGATCAAATTGTTAGAGCAGCAAGACACAGAGCAAATATCCCAGAGGAATACAAAAATCTACAATTTCTAGCAGATCTTGCCCCTCAGACAATTATACAAAGGAAAAAATTGTGGAAATCACCACTATTCTGAGAAACAGAAAAATCCCCTATGGCTGGGGATTCCCACTAAATCTAAATATATCATATGGCGATGCATCACATACAGTGACAACAGTTGATGCTGCCACCAATTTATTGTGCAAATGGGGTATCTGGAAACCGACATCCTCAACACCCACAACACCCAAGAGATCACCAGGAAAACTAGAACAGGAATGGTTCAACCATAAACCACCAAACTAACTTGGATTACTTACAAGAACAATAAAACTCAATAATCAATAATAGACGACAGAACAAAACTTTAAAACTCAAATCTTCCAAAGATATAACGCGGGGAAGGAAAGGGAAAGGGACTCACTTAAAGACAAAGGAGAAACTCTTAAAAATTCCCAAAACCATTTCTAAATAATAGGAAAAAGTCTTACAAGGAAAAAAAAATGTTTTCCCCCCTCTCTACTGAGGGGGGGGGGGGAGGAGAGAAGGGGGGTAATTATTTAATTTTGGTGTATGGATAATACTCAAAAGACCACGTGATATATTCCACACAACTCAATAAAGAAAAAGATATAAAACCAACAGAGAACTATATACAGCTGGAGCTGAAACCACATAACAAAGCATTGAAATCGAGATACTTTAAAGTCTAATAGAAGTCCACCTTGTAAGACGGTAACATGTCTATGGGGTTGGAGGGAGGAGGGAGGGAAAGTTGTAAAATGAACAAGACCCCTGAAGGAAACAAACTCCTATCACCAACAAACAAATTATAAGGTTTAAGATGACAAGTTCTTAAAATTTGATATGTTAGGAATAGAAAATGAGATACTTATTAAAACAAGAAACAGTGATACCTATACTATAACTTATATAAAAATGTGATTATGTTTCTCTACCAGTTTCCTCCCCTTTTTTTTTTTCTTCTCTTCTTTCTCTTTCCTATCTTGCTCTTTCCTTCCTTCTTAAAGAATGTAAAAAAGATCCCAGGCTGTGAAGGGAAAGAGGAGACTTAGGGATGTTAGGGGTGATAAGGGAAATCACCTCTGAGATTCTTGGATCGGATGTCTGGGATATAGCACCTAAATAAGGGGGAGGGGGGAACGACAGGAGGAGGGAGGGGGAAGAAATCTTAAGGTTTTCATTGAATAAAATGGGAGCTGAGGGAGGGGGAAAGGAGGGGAAAAAAGAGGGGAAAGGAGAATAAATGAGATTTATGTCTCAAATGTTCTTTTCCCTCCTCCCCTTTTCTGTCCTTTTGTTTACTTGATCGCCTCTACATTATTATATAACCAAGTTATCAGGTTTAATGTTAACTGTTGTTATATCTAGGTATATATTCATCAGCAAAAGATGGAGGATCATATTCTACAGAATGTGTCTTAGTTTCTGGTTGGGTTTTTTTTTGTTGGTTTTTTTTCTCTTTCCCTCTATCCTTTTCTTTTCTAGCACAAAAGCTCAAAATTAATTGTTGTTATACTAAATTATATACTCATCAACAAAAGATGAAGGATCATAATGAGTTTTTTTATTTTTATTTTATTTTATATATATATATAGTTCATTACTATGATGTAATACAAAGCAGTGCTTATTTCTGTATATTTTTTCTCTTCTACTGATATCATCTTCCCTCTTTACATGCCTCAACATTGTTATGTATATAAGATATCCGGTTCAAAGTTAATGTTAATACCAAGGTTTACACTCATTAACAAAAGTTGAAATGTTATACTGTTTTTATGATAAATGGTTACAAGGTTGTATCAAATACCCAATTAAAAAAATGGAGGAATATATCGTTAGCAAGTTAGCCTACTCTATTACCCCCAAAAACTACAAGGTAAAGATGTTTACCAAATGTTTAAACAAATGTTATGTTAAACTCAATTCCCATTCAAATGGCTGCAAAACAATAAACACCATAAAACAAACAAGAACAACATGAAACAGAATATGAAACCCTCTACCACAACCCCATTGTTGAGACACTACATGATAAACCAAAAAAACAATCAAAATCTAACATGGTATTAAAGATCCAAATATATAACGTGAGAGGACTAAACTCACTCTTCAAAAGATACAACTTATGGAAGGAAACCCTACAAAACAAAATTTATATTATTTGCATACAAGAGACTCATTTACTTAAAAAACATGAACATATCCTTAATAACAAAAAATTATCTCATATCTACACAGCATCCTTTAACAAAAAACAAAGAGGAGTTGTAATCGCAATTAACAATAGCATTGCTGTTAAAGATTATGTATGGAAGATACATAATACTCCAATGCTCAATAAATAACAAAAAAATATTATTTCCAATGTCTACGCTGCTAATAAAAACCAAATCAAATTTCTCAATAAAATAATAAACAAAATCAAACAAACTTATAATATAATTATAACAGGAGATTTCAACAGTGTACTAGACATTTCAATAGACACTACAGGCAACCCACACGGGCATTACTGTTTGAGGCTCAAGCAGGAGAGTGCACGGAACTCACAGGCATTACTGTTTGAGGCTCAAGCAGGAGAGTGCACGGAACTCACAGGCATTAATGTTTAAGGCTCGAGCAGGAGAGTGCACGGAACTCACAAGCATTACTGTTTGAGGCTCAAGCAGGAGAGTGCACGGAACTCACAGGAATTACTGTTTGAGGCTCAAGCAGGAGAGTGCACAGAACTCACAGGCAATATTGGATAGATTAGCCATTCATCTATAGATGAAGATATTGGTTTAGACATTCATCTCTTCATTCATCATCTATAGATCATCCTAATATCTTGAGCGACAGTGGTTTCCTTACCTTCCGATGTTCCCACAACAAACCTGCCTGGCACATTCCTTTTGCGATCACATGACGTAATAAGGAAATAAGGAACAGACTGATTCTCCAGAATAGTGTTAGTTGATGAGGGAACGTCAGAAGGCGAGTTCCAATGCACGGACGCATTAAGTGAACAGCTTTAAAATAAGCAAAGAAAGACCTACTAGGAAAAGTAAGGAAGAAAGGAAGTTCTAGATATGTTAAATAGCAACTCAATAAATAGGTAGCAAGGAGCAGGCAGATGATTCCTTATAGTGCGTTCAGACAGATCTGTGACATACAAAATCCAACAGAGGAAGCATGTTTAGAAAACTAGGATTTAAATGGATTAACTCGGTGCTTACGGTACATATAATGTTTTTAATGAATGTGAGCGCTTCAAAATGCCACTAATGCACCAGCACTGATAAATCCAATTGTAGTTTTCCAAGTGTTATTTTGCTTTTCATTACTTAGACAAACACCTAGCCTAACCCCAATTGTACAGACAGAAAGCTGTTAATGGCTGGGAACAATTCCTATGGACAATTGTGAATTACAGTTGGATAAGTGACATAAGAGGGTGACAATCAGTTTGGCTGCAATGCACTTTCCTATGAACTAAAGTGGAATGAGGGAACGGCCACACTGCAACGCAAACTATTTCATGTGCGATTTCGTTGAGTTTGCGCGTGCGTTTTTATTATTAAGCATTGAAAAACGCATGCGAATGCTATTTAAAATGCGGAACGCAAATCACAATCACCACGCACCCGAAAACGCGCTTTCAATGATCTGGAAAAAACGCAAGCGCAAAAAAAACCGCAGCAGTGTGACCTAGCCCTAAGGAAAGAAAGATTGATAGCGACAATACGGGGAAATTTACAGAGAATTGAGTTAGTTTCCCAAACATACATAAAATTGTGGTTGGGCTAAGTCACTCTGTAACGAGGACGGATCTACATCTCTAGGTGCAAGTGTCTGGATTGAATTCAGACTAATTTGCTGTCCAAGGATCCAGCCTTCCAACTCGTCAAGCTCCAAAGTATTCGGGGGGTAGGGCAAGGTAAAAGAAAGTGCAATTGTCTCCCAGTTAAATGACAGTTTACATCAATTAACTATGAAGGGTCCCTAGATTAAATAAAACGTTAGGGGCTTTCACCAAACTTGCTGCAAGTTTGGGGACATATATATCCAACAGCTAAAGCTGTGAAAGCCCCTAAAATAAAATAAAATCCCACTTGCCTCAGACTGAACAGGGCAACACTGAGACTCAGCCTCAGCCTGTCCTAGGGCAGTGCTATAGGGAGAAGAAAAATTGACATTTAGAACAGGTCCAATAGTGGTCCAACAAACATGCAAATGTTACAGGTCTTCTAAATAAAGGCAATAAAAAGTATCAACTTATTAACGCATTTAATAATAGTGACGGCTCCCCAGTCCACAGATTTACAGTAGCATCTCCTTATACATAGAATTACAGCAGTAAAACATTTAGTATATTTAAAGGGATGGTGGCACACCGTATGGAAAAACCCGCACCAAACAGAAGTAAAATGATTCCTTGGTTGTAGGTCACATTCCAAATAGTTATCTAGAAAACACAGCACATTTTCATGCACTGAGTAGGAAGGGGGGGGGGGGATAGTCACACCCACTGACAGTTCTACTTAAAGGAAATGGCCCCATACATTGCTATAACTGGTGCACAGCAATGTCCCAGAGAGACAGCCTCACAACATTTGATTCTACTTTAGAATAAGAGTTCAGTAGATTGGGAAATCAATAGCCTAGGCTGCTTCAGTATGGTGCTGTCCAATTACATTATGGTGTGACAGTATCCCTTTAAGCAATGCAAAGTGGCCAGACCTGCACATATAAAAAATGTCTGTGACTCTTCCCATCACTTGGCATCTCCATTTGTAATAACCAGTGTGATCGGATGCTACAACAATAACACCTCTAAAAAGCAAACAAAGTTTTGACAGAGTTTCGCTAAGATACCACCAGGCCACGGCAATTATTTCACCGTCTTGGACAGTCAACAAAAGACTTTAAAAGCTGCAAAACAACTTTACCTACATTCAGAGAGATGATTTTGCTCCATAAGTCATGGTTTGTACAGTGACAGTTTACAAGGTTATCAGTTAGCTACAGGCCTCTATGCCCAGGTCAAGGTTTCCCTGTTGTGTCACTGCTGATCATTGGATCATTAAGTGCGATTTTGCACCCAACATGCAACTAAGGACAGGCATTGCGGCCATCAGTGTGGTCGGACATTGTGGATCAACAAACAATGTCGACCAATCAGCCACATTTGCAATTGACAGACACTCACTTGTCATGGTGACTGTGCAAATGGAATGTGTATCAGCCTATAGATATGCAGCACAATTACAACAGTGACCGTTTATCTCCCAATAAGATTCTCGTTCAGTCTTCCTATTTCATTTCAAGCCGTTTATCTGCAGTTGAGAGGAGCGTTTGTTTTTAAATCTTAAACAGACCTGGAGCTGAAATCTTAACATTGCTAGAGCGAAGTGCAACATGAAACTCTACCGGGAAGTACTGACTGGGGATCTAGCCCTGTACGGATAACTTTACAAAACCATATTTAAAAACCACAAGCCATTAACAGACCAGTCTGACTGTAGCGACATCTCATCCATAGCAGAATGGGAACAAACACGGGATTCTCTTTCTGCTTCCTTGCTACAAAGCAAGTGTTAGTGAAAATGCATCGGGCAAGTCCGTCCCTGAACATATTTAATCGGATCTGCTGCCATTTATCTTACACTGTTACGCACTTACATCTGTAGTAACCCATCCTGTTACTAAAGCCAACCAACATACTAAATTCCACTCCCAAAAAGTGGAGGAAGTTGCGGGCTTACAGCAGTTTGAGGATTAATAAAGGGCCACAGTTTTAGAGAAAGGAAAAAAGAGCCATCCCAGTATTTTGCAGCTGGTGCTGACTTTCTATTCGTCATCATAATAAAATATGGCCTAAGAGAGTCACACCATATATATCACCAATTGAAAGTGGGAGAAGTACACTTAAAGAAACATCAAAACCTGGGCTCAGGTTTAACGTCCGCTTACAAACTAAACAGTCTGGACCTCAACTTCTGTAGGAAAACACAACTACAGAGTTTAAAGGATAAATGCACTGTAAAGTCACGTTATGTTCATTTGGAAGCTGCAGCTTTAAAAATACTGTTGCCATTTTATTTTTTTTTACCTATGTCACTCCAGAGCCTTGAAAGTTACTGACATCTTGTTACTGGTTCGCTGAATGTTAAGCTCCGCCCCTCTGAGATTTCCTCTGCTTTAGCCTCAAACAATAATGCCTGTGAGTTCCCTGCACAGGCATTACAGTTTGAGGCTCAAGCAGGAAAGTGCACGGAACTCACAGGCATTACAGTTTGAGGCTCAAGCAGGAGAGTGCACGGAACTCACAGGCATTACAGTTTGAGGCTCAAGCAGGAGAGTGCACGGAACTCACAGGCATTACTGTTTGAGGCTCAAGCAGGAGAGTGCACGGAACTCACAGGCATTACCGTTTGAGGCTCAAGCAGGAGAGTGCACGGAACTCACAGGCATTGCTGTTTGAGGCTCAAGCTGGAGAAAGCAGAGGAAATCTCAGAGGGGCGGAGCTTAACATTCAGCAAACCAGTAACAAGATGTCAGCAACTTTTAAGGCACATGCGGTAGGCTCTGGAGGGACATAGGTAAAAAATTGGCAACATTATTTTTAAAGCTGCAGCTTCCAAATTAACATAACTTGATTTTACAGTATACTTATCCTTTAATTGTCGTCCATGAAATGATGTCCTGGTTTCACTTTATGTTTAGGGTATTAAAAGCTGCATTAATATGTAAACATTTAGGACAGGTCAGAGGTCTTGGAAATAAAGGCTTATTTAAAACATGGGGTAAAGTTTGCCAACAACCAATTAAAGGTTATCTTTTTATTGGTCTACTGCAGTTCATCTCTTATTGGCTACAGCAGCTTAATACTAAACATTGTCAACTTTTATTACTTAAGCCCCGAAGACTTCTTGAAGGGGTAATTATCACCAAAATATAACAACCAGTTTAAACTGGGCAAGGGTGTCATCAATGCAGATAGAATTGCTCTTATTCCCTATCAAATGCTCTCCTTGGCGGCTGCATCTTATAAACTAATCAAGGTGAAATAGGAAATGTGCCTACACTGGCAGTTTCATTCATCAGTCACAAAATATTAAAGTAACGTGCAGTAGGTTTAATGAGTTTTGGGAGATGCTGGTTGCCGATTCTGCTAACCTATTCCAGGCAGCCAAATCTTTAAAAGCACATGTCCAATAGTCTTTCTTAAAGGTCCCGACAGACTAAATACGCTTTGCGCATAGCGTACCAAGTCCATTAGAAGACGTGTCGGAGGAGCAAGAGAACGGGTAAGTTCTGCAACTTAGTTGCCGGCTCTTGAACGTTTTATTGAAAAAAATGTGAGGTAAGACACGGCTCCTTTACCTCCCATTCTTCAATAAAACTGAATTGAAAACCAACTATAGTGGTTCATGTCTTCAATGCAAGGGGAATAAACTGGTTCTGGTTCTTTATGCAGACATGTAAGGAAACATTCTAGAGTTTATTGTTAATGCTAACAGCAGATACGGAAATTAGTTTATCAATCGCTTTGCATTTCTCTTGAATAGAAGAGCTAAAGATCTTACCAACAGGGAAAGTGATCACCAGAGATTACCAACAAAATCCCACTGCATAACAATGTGGCAATAGGCTTTAACTTAATTTTCTGCGGGACAGATAAAACTTAAGTCAGCACACAATGGACATCTGAGGACAAAGACAAAATTCTATATTTTTAATGATACTCGCCCTTCAAATAAAGCACTTCTCGCTTTAAGAATCAAATCTACAGATCAAATACATGTTTAAGTATCACCATACAGCCGTGTCCAGTGCTACAGGTTACATACAGTGTGAGGTTCATGTGTATGTATAGTGTGACCTTAACGGCCATCATTATCTGTGCAGGTCTGCCAGCTTTACACAAGGTATACAAAAGACATTAACATGCTTTTTATGAAAACAATTACATGGCATCTGTATCGATGCACGTGGAATAAGAAAATGGTTTCATGCAAAGGTACAAACCTTGGCAAGCTGCTCCACAGCTGGTAATGAATAAGAAGTCAGCAATTTTTCACTTGTTTTATTAAACAATTTACAATACACATTAATTGGTGGAACTTTAGTGGGTGTGGTACAAGAGATCTAAGTACAGTCACTAAGGTTGAACAGATACAGCCCTCACCAAACAAATGTTGGGGACTAACGTCCAACAGTACCCTATGGTACTGTGAAGGCTTTGGTTTACAGAGAGCAAAGTAACATTACTGAACTTGCCTTTAAGATGTTTTTGGCGCCTTCACATTTAAACGAACCATATTTACTATACGCCACTTCTAAAAACCTAGATGAAACATGAAAAAGAAGCCATACAGTATAAATTGCAACATCAGGAATACTTCCTTCTTAAATGCCCCACAAACTCCCACCCGCAAATAGAAATATCCCTCCCACAAGTAAAATAAATGTCCAACAGATCCGGGGATGTAGGAAGATACGTTTTTTTAGTCACAATGAAGGTCTAATTGACGGAAGCTTGGCTATATACACAGCACAAGATGAGAAAAGGTTTAATCTCCAAACCTATTTAATAGCGCAGACACATCAGTAGCGGCCGCCTTGAGACATTACTGGAGGTCTTATTCCCATCAGAGGACGAGGAGGGCCACCTTGGAAAGGTGGAACCATGGGGGGTGCCTGTCCATACGGAGGCATTGCTCCAGGATGGTAACCAGCCATTCCTTGATGTGGTGCAGCGTACTGACCTAGAGAAAGAAATACCGAGATTATAATTGTCTGGTAGGATTATATGGATCAGATGAATTAGTTTGACTTGCATTATTACTGTCCAAATAAAGTCTCGCACATCATCTCTTATCCCTGGATTAGGTCATTATTGACCTTGTATTTCCCATCCCCCAAAACAAGATAGTTGAAAGTAGACACCGACTATAGGTTTGTACACACATACGATGCTAGCAGCGACCCGACTCACACACGTGACGAACGGCCATTACGGAAGATTAGCGCATGTGTGTATGCCCTTGGTTGGGGGTCATTTGTTGATCTGTCATGGTGGATTGATGAACGACCACAGAGAACGCATACACGTTTGATTTTCATCTTAAACTGCACTCGGGGGACGTGGGTAGCCGCTAACATCATACGCGTGTACGAGGCTAATGGCGGTAAGATGATTAGTCCCTAACTTCGATAAGGCAAAGCATGACTGCATAGGGCTAAAAGAGCCAGATAAGAAGAATTGAAAATTTGTCTCTACCCAAGGTATCCATAGCCAGAGGAAAGCCCAGAAAATGTTTACAGGCCTGTAATGGAGGCAATAATCAGCCTTAATGGCCTTAAATAATGCAGCTAAAACCTTCAGCATAGACTTTTTTGAAAGGTATGATAGCTCTTCGCCTGGAGACCACTGTTTCCCTTTAATATAATAAAGACCCTTTTGATAGTATTGAACATTTCTGGACATTACATTTTTATTTTAAAAAGGATACTGACCATGAGGAGGCAATGGATGCCTCATTCCTGCCTGCTGAGGAGGTAAACCAGGCTGAGAAGTGATCATTGCCCCTAATGGACCAACAGCTGCATTACCCATATTATTCATAGGAGCCTGGCCAGACCGAGGAAGGTTACGCTGGTATTTTGGATGTTGGGCGCGTTTCTCTTCCTACAAATTAAAGAACAATAAAAAAAGAAAATAAATCACAGCAATTTGAAAAAAAAGTTACATTTTCACCCATTAATATAAATATACAGCAATGCTGAGCAACCAAATAATCTTGTCTTAGGTTGAGGTCCCACTTCAAGGCACTAAATTGCGCATGCGTAATTTTAAATTATAAAAACGCATGCGTTTCGCGTAAAAATACGGTGCACGCAAAATGCACCGGAAATCCGTGGTAACCTAGACTAGCCCTTAATGAACATTGCCACTATCACAGAATGACAAATGTGTGCAGCCAATTCTCACACACACCGCCACTGGATCATTGCATAAAAATGGCAAACGTGAGCAAATGGGAGTACGGCAGTAGACTGACTGGAATGGATTTGTGATTCCCTCTGCCCCATTATGATAAACTATACAAGCTGTAACCTAAATTACAATTGGCACACAAACAAAACAAATTAGCTACTAATTTCTATTTACTATCTGCCATTTCCCACATTATAAAGTGAAAACAACATTTTGCAAATAACAAGCATTAGTGGTTACACCACCAGATTCTGTTCTTTTTGCTTCTTACTTACCAGCGATATATCCTCATCTGGGTGGACCAACTTACTAGTGGCACTAGTCGTTGTCAGGGTGGCAGGCTTACTTGTTATGGAAGTAGATGGTTTAGAAGCAGTGCTATTTGTGGTGCTAGTGGTTGACATAGAGGACTGGGTGTAAGCAGGGAATGTTGGTTTAGGGGGTTCGATGGTTGTAGCAGGTATGTTATTCAAAGGTTTGAAATCTGTTCCAACAGGTCCGGCAACTGTTGCCTGAGCCTAATTAAAAAAGAAAAGTTAGGACCAAAACAAAGCAAAGTGTAAAGCGCACAACTTGAAGACAACAACACAGCAGACGAAAGCAACTAAAACAAAAATGCACCCAGGCGAAAAATCTGCATAAAATTATATTCAGCTGGAAACTTCTGCATAGAAGAAGCATTTCCAAACAACTGGGGGTTATTACCAAAATATTAAACCACAAACAACAAAAACCTAAAATACATAATCCCTAAAAAATAATGGTTTTCAAAGCTCCCTTTGTGGACAGCACCTGGCCTAATGGTCAATCACAGAGCACCCAGCAAATTAAATTTAAACCCCGAAGAAACGTATAAGAAACGTATTGTCCTGCCTCTTAAACTTAGTCACATATCTTGTCTAAGGGTTGGCTAGAGTCGACTAGTGTGATTGGCTGTAAAGTTCCTGCTGTAGCTCAAGACTGGGCATGTGAAAAAAAGCTTAACAGTCAGAGACCAAACTAAGAGATGGAATGCTGGGAAATACAACACATAAGCCCCATGTTTAATAAAAGATATATCTCATACCTTTCAAACAAGCCTATATCCAACTTCTCTGGATATTAAAAGGACAACTGTTGATCCACCCCTCTTTGTGGGCCAGGGCCTAACCCATTGAATAGAGCCCTGAGGGCAGAGCAAAGACAAAACAATTGTCCATCACGTATAATGTCTGGCCTATCTCTCAGTCTGAAAGGAACATGATCAATCTTTTCTTAAGCTAGTTAGAGACCTGCAACCATACTGTGCTTTTCTCTACCTATGGTTGGTGGACAGCTTCAAAAATGATTAAGAATTTGGGGGTGGTGTATATAAGGCTGCCGATGACAAGTGGGCATGCTCAAACCTTAGAGTTGGGGGCAGATCAGTGGTGGTGTTGGTGATGTCACAGCTCACAGTGCTAGTAAAAAAAACACCTTTTATATTGCTGTAACATTGGACAGACTGGAGCTAGAAGCATGGTCCTTATGTCATTGTAAAAGTAGGCGTGGGCTCTTTTTAATTAAGGTCCAAGTTTGAAATGATGACCGCACACAATGGGCACTAGCATGTGCCAAAATAATTACACTCGTGGTGCTGGTGACGGACGTCCTGCCACGTCTTCGAAGTATGCAAATGGTTACCGCACACACAGATAGTGAAAAAGGGCCCTAAACCCATTTATGAAGTGCAACAAGATAGTGTTTCGGGGGACCTAGCCACCTCTGAAACATTATCTTGTTGCACCTAATAAATGGGTTAAGGACCCTTTTCACTATCTGTGTGTGCGGTAACCATTTGTATATCTTTTTAATTAAGGCCACATATAGAGACACAAGTTTCCCTTTAATTTGTCATTTAAACCCCATGCAAGTCTAGTGATGTCTGCATGTCTATATAACGCCAAATCCATGCAGTAACTAAACCACCAAAACGCACAGCAGATCGCATGCATGATCCCTTTACACTAAAAAGTAAAATAAGGATTTTCTTTTATTGACAGGCGTCCAAAAGGTTAACTCGTAAAGCAAATTAAAAAAACTAGCATTTCCTGCATACTTGTGCTGTGCTAGGAAACAGAGCTTTAGAAGGTGCAGGCAGATTTTCCGAATTGGAAGACGCTGTACTTGAGTTTGTGACAGGTGATCCCATCTGCAGCACAAAGAAAGGAAAAGGACAGAGACTAAGGCTCTAGACCTGTGCTAGGGAACAGAGTTTTGTAGACAAAATGCACATTAAACAATTCAGCTCCAAAGAGGGGGAAAAAACATTCCAGCCAAGCAAGTGGCAAAGGAAGCCATGAGAGGATTCCTCCTTCTAGGTGATGGGGACATGTAATGCCCCTTCTGGATAAACACAAGATGTTTAGCAGTACATCTTACCTGCCCAGCACTAGGGAAAAGTGGTTTGGGGACAGTTTGCATGGCAGGTGCACTAGGACCAGGTAGTCGGCCGAGGATAGAGGGCGATGATAAAGGTTGTGCTTGTGTCACAGGAGGGATACCAGGTCGAGGCCCAACTGGTGGTGGGACTCCTGCAAAACATATGAAGGAATTGAATTGGCACTAATCTTAAGCAGCGTAAGCAGAATACAAACATTTTATCAACATGAAAGTACCTGGTGGTAATCCAGCCATCATAGGAGGAATAGCATGCCCATGTGGATGCATCATGCCAGCCATTGACATCATCCTGTAAAGAAATATTGTTTAAAAACAGCAAATAATATTTAAAAGTGACTCAGGTTAACTGTTAAATTTACTCACCCGTGTGGGTGCATTCCTGCCATGACTGGGGGTAACCCTGGGATGAGTGGTGGCACAGCCGGCATTAGAGGTGGAATACCTAAAAAAAAACAATATACGAATAGTCGGCAGCTTCCAAATCAATCCACATTCAAATCACTTCACATAAACATGGTTTAGAACAAAAGACTCATATCAAAGGCAAATTCCAAATAACTTCAGGGATTCCATGGCCTGCAGAATGTGTTACAATGTTACAATGTTCTATTTCCCAGTCATAGTAACGTCCTTCATACAATATGATAATATAATAATACAATATGTTGGCTCAAGCAGGAGAGTGCACGGAACTCACAGGCATTACTGTTTGAGACTCAAGCAGGAGAGTGCACGGAACTCACAGGCATTACTGTTTAAGGCTCAAGCAGGAGAGTACACAGAACTCACAGGCATTACTGTTTGAGGCTCAAGCAGGAGAGTGCACGGAACTCACAAGCATTACTGTTTGAGGCTCAAGCAGGAGAAAGCAGAGGAAATCTCAGAGGGGCGGAGCTTAACATTCAGCAAACCAGTAACAAGATGTCAGCACCTTCCAAGGCACAAAGCTAGGCTATGGAGGGGCATATCTACATCTCTAGCATGATGTCTAATACATTTCCCATAAGTAATGGAACAAGAGAGGGATGCCCCCTCTCACCAATCATTTTTGACATGGCAATAGAACCCCTAGCTGAACTTATCAGAGAAAATCACAATATCAAGGGAATTAAGATTGACAAAGAGGAACACAAAATAGGATTATATGCCGACGACATAATCATAGCAATTACAAAACCCATAACCTCCATGATACACCTACAAGAAACCTTTAAACAATTTAATAAAATGACCTATTACAAAATAAATGACTTAAAATCATACATATTAGGACTAAACATTTCTATGGCCTTGAAAACATTTTTATCAGCTAAATACGAATACAAATGGTCCAATGAATCCATCAAGTACTTAGGAATATAACTAACAACACCAAGTAAAAATTTATTACAAAATACTTTTTACTCTCTCATTCCAAAAATAGAAGAAGAACTCTCCCTATGGGCAACTAAATACCTGTCATGGCTCAACAAGATGGCAATAATAAAAATGATACTATTGCCCAAATTATTATATAAATTCAGAACTATCCCCATTGATATTCCAGACTCATACTTTCAAAAGATACAAACTAAAATAAACGCCTTCTTATGGGACAATATAAAAACCAGAATTAATGCATTAACCATGTCCAGACCCAAAAATAAAGGTGGAGTAAGTCTCCCAAGCTTCAAAGAATATTATGAAGCATCCATCATGGAACAGATGCACTCCTGGATTAATAATAATTACAATAAAAAGTGGGTTAATATTGAAATTATAATGAATAATAACATACCTCTAAAACACAACCTGGATATAATAGCACTAGGAAGAAAACCCCCCATAGACAATTCAGTAAAAATCGACTGTACAAACAAAATATGGGTAAAACAACATAACCTACTACCCTCATACTTACCATACATCACACTGAACAGCCTTTCCAGATGTATTCCAAATCTGAAAACGACAGAATGGGATCAATCAGGCCTAACATATATAATGGACCTTATGGAAAATAACAATTTTATGCCATTTCATACGCTAGTTAAAAAACATAAAATAAACATAAGAGATTGGCTTGCCCACCATCAAATAAGAAGCTTTCTTGCAAAACTACCCAACATAGAAAATCATCAATATCACGACCTAACAGAACTATGTCAGAACGACCATAAGGTCACTAAGGGAATTACAAAGTTTTACTTTCTTATAGGAGACAAAAACAAATTCTGACATCTAAACTATATGACCAAATGGGAAGAAGACTTACAAATCAATATAGATGAAGAAAAATGGGAAAAAGCTTTCAAATATACGTTCAAACTGTAAGATGTATATCCCATTGGGAAATAAACAAAAAACAGAACTCCTAATACCATACATAAATGGTTCAAAGAAACTTATGTTGGAGGAATTGCAATAACATTGGCTCTTTGATAAATATATGGTGGAAAGACCAAAAAAAAACTTTGGTACAAAGCTTTCTATTTGATTAAAACTATTACTAACATTAACATAAAAGCTAATCCAGGTATTGCTCTATTAAATGTAGACTTAAAAAACATCTTTAATAAAAAATATGGACTATGAAAAAATCTTTGCCATCTCTCAAAATAAATTTCATGTTTTCTACAGACAGTGGGAAATGTGGTACATTGACTTGAGATCTATGATATTGTAACCATTGACTCTGATTTTCTAAAAAATAATAAAAGGAAATGGAAAATAAATAAATAAATAAAAGAGGAGTCAACGCAAAAAAAATTGAACATGAATAATGCAGCCTTTGAAAAATGATTTATTGTTTAATTGTATTTGTTTGCTTTTTATTTGTTTTGTTTTTATTTACATATTATATAAACTATTCGGAAACAATTACATGTAACAAAATGTTATTAATATATAACCTACACTCATGTAAGATATCAGATGATTATATTATAATTTTCTTATATAAAAAAAAATGCTTCAATAAAACATATGAGATAAAAAAAAATGATGATTTTGTCACACTGGTTACACCTGAAACGTTGTATCTGTTTTTCAAATATGGTATTGTGCTCATATCTTCTTTTGCTAAGAATGTTTATATCTGCAGTGGAGCTTTTATTGGATAATGTGATGGATATTTACCTATGATCTATAAGACGTTTTGATAGAATTGTTTGAGGACTACTTCATAATAAAAAGAACTGTATCAATATGAGTTATTTCTAATAACAAGATATTACGAAATGACATTTTTCTGAAGTAGGATTGTTCCATTGGGATTATCTCTCTGGGACCTTTTCCTTTTATGTCTTAGGACACTGTAGTATTATCTGGTTATTCTAACTCTAATTTACTTATACACAGGGGATCTTAAATCACAGGGATTCCTCAAGTTTAATAACATAAAAATATAATTGTAATTCTAATATCCCAATCAAATTAAAATACAAATTGAATTGAATAAAATTTAAATTTCATTAATTTTCATTCCAAATTCCAGCAATATTAATTATAGTTTATTATTTCTTTTATTTCTATTCTGTTCTCATTCTTTCTATATCTAAATTGAGAATAGATTTAGAATTGAATAGAACAAGACTAGAATTAGGATTATAATGTAACAGATTTAGAATAAATATAAATATAAAGGTGCGTACTGTACATATAATTATGTAGAAAATGACTTTGCCTTTCATTGTCTAGTAACATTGACTCTGGTGTTTAATTCAGGTCTCAGCACACAATAGAGATCACAATCTCCCCCATAGAACACACAGTCACTAAAATGAAAGACATCTGGGTTCCTAGATACTTCTTCAACTTGCTCCCAGGTTCTTCAACTTGCTCCCAGGCTTTGTGGCGTTAAACGCAATAATAACTGTGAGAGTTTTAGCCAACACACAAGACACCAAATAATATTTTTTAAACATTTAATTTTCTTTTCTATATTATCAATTTACATGCTCATCTGACATAAAATAGGGGAATCTACCCAAGAGTATATTACATGCTCATCTGACATAAAATAGGGGAATCTACCCAAGAGTATATTTTACATTTCATAATTTTATGTTCCTAATTTGCTTAATACTTTTCAAATTTTTTCTCCATAATACTCAGGTTAACCATTGTTCCTAAGGCCACTGAATGTCAAAACAATCTTTTTCCTCTTCTACCATTTTATGTGGGTAAAATCTGTCCACTTTTTTTAATTATTACACATATACAGTACAATTTGTAATTTATGTCCAGGAGGCAAGCGAACAGCATGAACACCCCAACTTAGAGTCCCACTAAGAAGCACACAACCCTGTAAGCTCAAAATGAGCGTATAAATACAGGAAAATTAACAAACTTTATTGCAAGTTAAAAACACATATAAATATAGTTACCAATACTAAACAATAGAGGGAAAGACCCCCAACTAATAGAGAATAAAGAGGGACTCTATTATTATTGTTAGGGACAGGAGCATTTAAATATGTTTACAAATAAACTGCATTAAAATCCCTGTTCCCTGTCAGGAGTGGTAGGATCTATGTACTATTGTATGATTGGCTGTCAGTTTTTAGGAAGCAAGGCTGCAGCGTCCTTATTTTATCTGTTATGCACTACAGAGCATGTGAAGTGTATTGCGTACACTCAGCTTGTGAATGCGCTCTGTCTATTGGGACTTTTTTGGGGGGGGAGACTTTAGTTCCCTTTTAACTCCCAACCAACATATTGAATTAAAGGGTATCTCCATTCAAAATGTATAATTACCTTTATTTCAGTTTATTTGACGAATGTGAGGTAAAATAGCTATGTCTTACCTCCCGTTCTTCAACTGACAGGAGACAGGACTGAACTCAAAGAATATACCTGCCCTCCTCTGCTGTTCCTCTTACAGTTCTCGATGCTCCTTTGCACTGTATTCTCATGTACTTACATTACATGGGTGCTAACAGTAGAGGTGGGTCCTAGAAAATTCCTGTAGTAGGCACTGCTGACTACTCATTAAACTAAAAGCAAGGTGTATAATATGCCATGTTTAATTTCCCTCAGCAATGAACACCTCAGTTCACCTGTGGTGTTGGACATTTCTCTCTCTCCACACTGGACACAGTCATAGCAACAAGATGGCTTCCCTTCCCTTTTACACTTCCTGTATCCTGGGGCACATGGTTCATTGCACAGCGACTGAGGAAACTAAAAAAAGAAAATCTTTATGTCGGTAAAGAACATTAAACAAAAGCTTCTCCGAAATGTTAAAACTATTGTGTTTTCTTAACTAGGTGCTACTAAAATAACTGCATCAATAATTTGAATTGTAGAGGTACATTTAATATTTTTAAATAGCATCTCTTTATCCAGCGTCTTAAAACTCAGGAATTAAGGGACTGATGCTATATCGGCTGTTTTTTGACACAATTTGTGCAAACCACAAGCTACCCGATTTAATATCAATTTTTTTTATTGTAATTAGTGTGCGCGGTCAATGAAGAACTAAAAAAGTTTTTTCTTACCTGACTTGGATTATGCAATAAAGTAAGATCCCAGGAAGGTAAGATGTAATTTTATTAGTTCTGCATCACCCCATAAACATTTTCTTTCTTTTATCTTTTTCCTTTAATTTTTCGACATAGTAACATAGTAATTGAAGTTGAATAAAGACATACATCCATCTAGTCCAAACGTTCTACCCTACCCATAATGTCTGTATAACAGTAACATAGTAACATAGTATTGGAGGTTGTATAAAGACATCTGTCCATCTAGTCCACCTTATACCCTCACCATAATGCTGTATAACATTACATAGTAACATAGTATTGGAGGTTGATAAAGACATACGCCATCTAGTTCAACACCTTTATACCCTACCCATAATGTCTGTAACAGACATAGTAACTAAGTATTGGAGGTTGTATAAAGACATAAGTCATCTAGTCCAACCTTTATACCCTACCCATAATGTCTGTATAACAGTTACATAGTAACATAGTATTGGAGGTTGTATAAAGACATACGTCCATCTAGTCCAACCTTTATACCCTACCCATAATGTCTGTTATAACATTTACATAGTAAAATAGTATTGGAGGTTGTATAAAGACATACGTCCATCTAGTCCAACCTTTATACCCTACCCATAATGTCTGCTAACAGTTACATAGTAACTAAGTATTGGAGGTTGTGATAAAGACATACGTCCATCTGTCCAACCTTTATTACCCTAACCATAATGTCTGTATAACAGTTACATAGTAACATAGTATTGGAGGTTGTATAAAGACATACGCCCATCTAGTCCCACCTTATTTACCCTACCATAATGTCTGTCTAACAGTTACATAGTAACATAGTATTGGAGGTTGTATAAAGACATACGTCATCTAGTCCAACCTTTATACCCTACCCATAATGTCTGTCTAACAGTTACATAGTAACTAAGTATTGGAGGTTGTATAAAGACATACGTCATCTAGTCCAACCTTTATACCCTACCCATAATGTCTGTATAACAGTTACATAGTAACATAGTATTGGAGGTTGTATAAAGACATACGTCCATCTATCCACCTTTATACCCTACCCATAATGTCTGTAAACAGTTACATAGTAACATAGTATTGGAGGTTGTATAAAGACATACGTCCATCTAGTCCAACTTTATACCCTACCCATAATGTCTGTATAACAGTTACATAGTAACTAAGTATTGGAGGTGTATAAAGACATACGTCCATCTAGTCCAACCTTTATACCCTACCCATATGTCTGTATAACATTTACAAGTAACATAGTATTGGAGGTTGTATAAAGACATACGTCCATCTAGTCCAACCTTTTACCCTACCCATAATGTCTGTCTAAAAGTTACATAGTAACATAGTATTGGAGGTTGTATAAAGACATACGTCATCAGTCCAACCTTTATACCCTACCCATAATGTCTGTCTAACAGTTACATAGTAATAAGTATTGGAGGTTGTATAAAGACATACGTCCATCTAGTCCAACCTTTATACCCTACCCATAATGTCTGTAACAGTACATAGTAACATAGTATTGGAGGTTGTATAAAGACATACGTCCATCTAGTCACCCTTTATACCCTACCCATAATGTCTGTCTAACAGTTACATAGTAACATAGTATTGGAGGTTGTATAAAGACATACGTCCATCTAGTCCAACCTTTTACCCTACCCCTAATGTCTGATACATTACATAGTAACATGTATTGGAGGTTGTATAAAGACATACGTCCATCTAGTCCAACCTTTATACCCTACCCATAATGTCTGTATAACAGTTACATAGTAACATAGTATTGGAGGTTGTATAAGACATACGTCCATCTAGTCCAACCTTATACCCTACCCATAATGTCTGTAACAGTTACATAGTAAAATAGTATTGGAGGTTGTATAAAGACATACGTCCATCTAGTCCAACCTTTATACCCTACCCATAATGTCTGTCAACAGTTACATAGTAACATAGTATTGGAGGTTGTATAAGACTACGTCCATCTAGTCCAACCTTTATACCCTACCCATAAGTCTGTAACAGTTACATAGTAACATAGTATTGGAGGTTGTATAAAGACATACGTCCATCTAGTCCAACCTTTATACCCTACCATAATGTCTGTATAACAGTACATAGTAAACTGTTGGAGGTTGTATAAGACATACGTCCCATCTAGTCCAACCTTTATACCCTACCCATAATGTTTGTTAAACAGTTACATAGTAAATAGTATTGGAGGTTGTATAAAGACATACGCTCATCTAGTCCAACCTTTATACCTACACATGTCTTCTAACAGTTACTATAAATAGTATTGGAGTTGTATAAAGCATACGTCATCTAGTCCAACCTTTATACCTACCCACTAATGTCGTATAACAGTACATAGTAACATAGTATTGGAGGTTGTATAAAGACATACGTCCATCTAGTCCAACCTTTATACCCTACCCATAATGTCTGTTAACAGTTACATTTAATAGTATTGGAGGTTGTATAAAAGACATAAGTCCATCTAGTCCAACCTTTAACCTACCCATAATGTCTGTCTTAACAGTTAAATCGAACATGTATGGGGGTTGTTATAAGACATACGTCCATCGTCCAACCTTATACCCTACCCATATGTCGGTATAACAGTACATAGTAACATAGTATTGGAGGTTGTATAAAGACATACGTCCATCTAGTCCAACCTTTATACCCACCCATATGTCTGTCTAACAGTTACATAGTAAACTAGTATTGGAGGTTGTATAAAGACAAGTCATCTAGTCAACCTTATACCCTACCCTAAGGTCGGTCTAACAGTTACATAGTAACATAGTATTGGAGGTTGTAAAAAGACATATGTCCAATCTAGTCCAACCTTTATACCCTACCCATAATGCCTGTATAACAGTTACATAGTAACATAGTATTGGAGTTGGTTGTATTAAAGACATACGTCCCATCTAGTCCAACCTTTATACCCTACCCATAAGTCTGTATAACAGTACATAGAAACTAAGTATTGGAGTTGTATAAAGACATACGTCCATCTAGTCCAACCATATACCCTACCCATAATGTTGTATAACAGTTACATAGTACATAGTATTGGAGGTTGTATAAAGACATACGTCCATCTAGTCCAACCTTTATACCCTACCCATAATGTCTGATAACATTTACATAGTAACATAGTATTGGAGGTTGTATAAAGACATACGTCCATCTAGTCCAACCTTTATACCCTACCCTAATGTCTGTCTAACAGTTACATAGTAACTAAGTATTGGAGGTTGTATAAAAATACGTCCATCTAGTCCAACCTTTTACCCTACCCATAATGTCTGATAACAGTTACATAGTAACATAGTATTGGAGGTTGTATAAAGACATACGCCATCTAGTCCAACCTTTATACCCTACCCATAATGTCTGTCTAACAGTACATAGTAACATAGTATTGGAGGTTGTATAAAGACATACGTCCATCTGTCCAACCTTTATACCCTACCCATAATGTCTGTCTAACAGTTACATAGTAACTAAGTATTGGAGTTGTATAAAGACATACGTCATCTAGTCCACCTTTATACCCTACCCATAATGTCTGTATAACAGTTACATAGTAACATAGTATTGGAGGTTGTATAAAGACATACGGTCCATCTAGTCACCTTTATACCCTACCATAATGTCTGTATAACAGTTACATAGTAACATAGTATGGAGGTTGTATAAAGACATACGTCATTCAGTCAACCTTTATACCCTACCCAAATGTCTGATAACAGTTACATGTAACATAGTATTGGAGGTTGTAAAAGACATACGTCCATCTAGTCCAACCTTTATACCCTACCCATAATGTCTGTATAACAGTTACAGTAACATAGTATTGGAGGTTGTATAAAGACATACGTCCATCTAGTCCAACCTTTATACCCACCACCATAATGTCTGCTAACAGTTACATAGTAACATAGTATTGGAGGTTGGATAAAGACATACGTCCATCTAGTCCAACCTTTAACCCTACCCATAATGTCTGTCTAACAGTTACATAGTAACTAAGTATTGGAGGTTGTATAAAGACATACGTCCATCTAGTCCAACCTTTATACCCTACCCATAATGTCTGTCTAACAGTTACATAGTAACATAGTATTGGAGGTTGTAAAGACATACGTCCATCTAGTCCAACCTTTATACCCTACCCATAATGTCTGTCAACGTTACATAGTAACATAGTATTGGAGGTTGTATAAAGACATACGTCCATCTAGTCCAACCTTTATACCCTACCCATAATGTCTGTTAACATTTACATAGTAAAAATAGTATTGGAGGTTGTATAAAGACATACGTCCTCTAGCCAACCTTTATACCCCACCATAATGTCTGTGTCTAACAGTTACATAGTAACTAAGTATTGGAGGTTGTATAAAGACATACGTCCATCTAGTCCAACCTTTATACCCTACCCATAATGTCTGATAACAGTTACATAGTAACATAGTATTGGAGGTTGTATAAAGACATAGTCCATCTAGTCCAACCTTTATACCCTACCCATAATGTCTGTCTAAACAGTTACATAAACATAGTATTGGAGGTTGTATAAAGACATACGTCCATCTAGTCCAACCTTATACCCACCCATAATGTCTGTTAAACATACATAGTAACTAAGTATTGGAGGTTGTATAAAGACATACGTCCATCTAGTCCAACCTTTATACCCTACCCATAATGTCTGTAACAGTTACATAGTAACATAGTATTGGAGGTTGTATAAAGACATACGTCCATCTAGTCCAACCTTTATACCCTACCCATAATTCTGTCTAACAGTTACATAGTAACATGTATTGGAGGTTGTATAAAGACATACGTCCATCTAGTCCAACCTTTATACCCTACCCATAATGTCTGTCTAACAGTTACATAGTAACATAGTATTGGAGGTTGTATAAAGACATACGTCATCTAGTCCAACCTTTATACCCTACCCATAATGTCTGATAACAGTTACATAGTAACATAGTATTGGAGGTTGTATAAAGACATACGTCCATCTAGTCCACCTTTATACCCTACCCATAATGTTGTATAACAGTTACATAGTAACATAGTATTGGAGGTTGTATAAAGACATACGTCCATCTAGTCCAACCTTTATACCCTACCCATAATGTCTGTATAACAGTTACATAGTAACATAGTATTGGAGGTTGTATAAAGACATACGTCCATCTAGTCCAACTCTTATACCTTACCCTAATGTTGTATAACAGTTACATAGTAACATAGTATTGGAGGTTGTATAAGACATACGTCCATCTAGTCCAACCTTATACCCTACCCATAATGTCTTGTTAACAGTTACATAAGTAACATAGTATTGGAGGTTGTATAAAGACATACGCCATCTAGTCCAACCTTTATACCCTACCCATAATGTCTGTAACAGTTACATAGTAACAAGTATTGGAGGTTGATAAAGACAATACGTCCATCTAGTCCACCTTTATACCTACCATAATGTCTGGTTAACAGTTACATAGTAACATAGTATTGGAGGTTGTATAAAGACTACGTCCATCTAGTCCAACCTTTATACCCTACCCATAATGTTGTTAACAGTTACATAGTAACATAGTATTGGAGGTTGTATAAAGACATACGTCCATCTAGTCCAACCTTATACCCTACCCATAATGTCTGTATAACAGTTACACTAGTAACATAGTATTGGAGGTTGTATAAAGACATACGTCCATCTAGGCCAATCTTTATACCCTACCCATAATGTCGGTTAACAGTTACATAGTAATAAGTATTGGAGGTTGTATTAAAGACAACGTCCATCTAGTCCAACCTTTATACCCTACCCATAATGTCTGTATAACATTTACATAGTAACATAGTATTGGAGGTTGTATAAAGACATACGTCCATCTAGTCCAACCTTTATACCCTACCCATAATGTCTGTCTAACAGTTACTATGTAACTGTTGGCTCAAGCAGGAGAGTGCACGGAACTCACAGGCATTACTGTTTGAGACTCAAGCAGGAGAGTGCACGGAACTCACAGGCATTACTGTTTAAGGCTCAAGCAGGAGAGTACACAGAACTCACAGGCATTACTGTTTGAGGCTCAAGCAGGAGAGTGCACGGAACTCACAAGCATTACTGTTTGAGGCTCAAGCAGGAGAAAGCAGAGGAAATCTCAGAGGGGCGGAGCTTAACATTCAGCAAACCAGTAACAAGATGTCAGCACCTTCCAAGGCACAAAGCTAGGCTATGGAGGGGCATATCTACATCTCTAGCATGATGTCTAATACATTTCCCATAAGTAATGGAACAAGAGAGGGATGCCCCCTCTCACCAATCATTTTTGACATGGCAATAGAACCCCTAGCTGAACTTATCAGAGAAAATCACAATATCAAGGGAATTAAGATTGACAAAGAGGAACACAAAATAGGATTATATGCCGACGACATAATCATAGCAATTACAAAACCCATAACCTCCATGATACACCTACAAGAAACCTTTAAACAATTTAATAAAATGACCTATTACAAAATAAATGACTTAAAATCATACATATTAGGACTAAACATTTCTATGGCCTTGAAAACATTTTTATCAGCTAAATACGAATACAAATGGTCCAATGAATCCATCAAGTACTTAGGAATATAACTAACAACACCAAGTAAAAATTTATTACAAAATACTTTTTACTCTCTCATTCCAAAAATAGAAGAAGAACTCTCCCTATGGGCAACTAAATACCTGTCATGGCTCAACAAGATGGCAATAATAAAAATGATACTATTGCCCAAATTATTATATAAATTCAGAACTATCCCCATTGATATTCCAGACTCATACTTTCAAAAGATACAAACTAAAATAAACGCCTTCTTATGGGACAATATAAAAACCAGAATTAATGCATTAACCATGTCCAGACCCAAAAATAAAGGTGGAGTAAGTCTCCCAAGCTTCAAAGAATATTATGAAGCATCCATCATGGAACAGATGCACTCCTGGATTAATAATAATTACAATAAAAAGTGGGTTAATATTGAAATTATAATGAATAATAACATACCTCTAAAACACAACCTGGATATAATAGCACTAGGAAGAAAACCCCCCATAGACAATTCAGTAAAAATCGACTGTACAAACAAAATATGGGTAAAACAACATAACCTACTACCCTCATACTTACCATACATCACACTGAACAGCCTTTCCAGATGTATTCCAAATCTGAAAACGACAGAATGGGATCAATCAGGCCTAACATATATAATGGACCTTATGGAAAATAACAATTTTATGCCATTTCATACGCTAGTTAAAAAACATAAAATAAACATAAGAGATTGGCTTGCCCACCATCAAATAAGAAGCTTTCTTGCAAAACTACCCAACATAGAAAATCATCAATATCACGACCTAACAGAACTATGTCAGAACGACCATAAGGTCACTAAGGGAATTACAAAGTTTTACTTTCTTATAGGAGACAAAAACAAATTCTGACATCTAAACTATATGACCAAATGGGAAGAAGACTTACAAATCAATATAGATGAAGAAAAATGGGAAAAAGCTTTCAAATATACGTTCAAACTGTAAGATGTATATCCCATTGGGAAATAAACAAAAAACAGAACTCCTAATACCATACATAAATGGTTCAAAGAAACTTATGTTGGAGGAATTGCAATAACATTGGCTCTTTGATAAATATATGGTGGAAAGACCAAAAAAAAACTTTGGTACAAAGCTTTCTATTTGATTAAAACTATTACTAACATTAACATAAAAGCTAATCCAGGTATTGCTCTATTAAATGTAGACTTAAAAAACATCTTTAATAAAAAATATGGACTATGAAAAAATCTTTGCCATCTCTCAAAATAAATTTCATGTTTTCTACAGACAGTGGGAAATGTGGTACATTGACTTGAGATCTATGATATTGTAACCATTGACTCTGATTTTCTAAAAAATAATAAAAGGAAATGGAAAATAAATAAATAAATAAAAGAGGAGTCAACGCAAAAAAAATTGAACATGAATAATGCAGCCTTTGAAAAATGATTTATTGTTTAATTGTATTTGTTTGCTTTTTATTTGTTTTGTTTTTATTTACATATTATATAAACTATTCGGAAACAATTACATGTAACAAAATGTTATTAATATATAACCTACACTCATGTAAGATATCAGATGATTATATTATAATTTTCTTATATAAAAAAAAATGCTTCAATAAAACATATGAGATAAAAAAAAATGATGATTTTGTCACACTGGTTACACCTGAAACGTTGTATCTGTTTTTCAAATATGGTATTGTGCTCATATCTTCTTTTGCTAAGAATGTTTATATCTGCAGTGGAGCTTTTATTGGATAATGTGATGGATATTTACCTATGATCTATAAGACGTTTTGATAGAATTGTTTGAGGACTACTTCATAATAAAAAGAACTGTATCAATATGAGTTATTTCTAATAACAAGATATTACGAAATGACATTTTTCTGAAGTAGGATTGTTCCATTGGGATTATCTCTCTGGGACCTTTTCCTTTTATGTCTTAGGACACTGTAGTATTATCTGGTTATTCTAACTCTAATTTACTTATACACAGGGGATCTTAAATCACAGGGATTCCTCAAGTTTAATAACATAAAAATATAATTGTAATTCTAATATCCCAATCAAATTAAAATACAAATTGAATTGAATAAAATTTAAATTTCATTAATTTTCATTCCAAATTCCAGCAATATTAATTATAGTTTATTATTTCTTTTATTTCTATTCTGTTCTCATTCTTTCTATATCTAAATTGAGAATAGATTTAGAATTGAATAGAACAAGACTAGAATTAGGATTATAATGTAACAGATTTAGAATAAATATAAATATAAAGGTGCGTACTGTACATATAATTATGTAGAAAATGACTTTGCCTTTCATTGTCTAGTAACATTGACTCTGGTGTTTAATTCAGGTCTCAGCTGGCACTATGGTGCTTCTAGCAGCTGGTCAACTCCAGAATGTGGGTTAGACCGAGCACTGGCACTATGGTGCTTCTAGCAGCTGGTCAACTCCAGAATGTGGGTACCATGGCCAGTGTCGCGTCCTAACACCACATTCTGGAGTTGACCAGCTGCTAGAACCCCCCATAGTGCCAGCATCAGTCTAACCCACATTCTGGAGTTGACCAGCTGCTAGAAGCACCATAGTGCCAGCAGTCGTCTAACCCACATTCTGCAGTTGACCAGCTGCTAGAGCCCATAGTGCCAGTAGTCAGTCTAACCCACATTCTGGAGTTGACCACTGCTAGAAGCACCATAGTGCCAGCAATCAGTCTAACCCACATTCTGGAGTTGACCACTGCTAAAAGCACCATGTGCCAGCAATCATTCTAACCCTACATCTCTGGAGTTGACCAGCTGCTGAAGCACCATAGTGCCAGCAATCAGTCTAACACACATTCTGGAGTTGACCAGCTGCTAGAAGCCCCATAGTGCCAGCACTCAGTCTGATCCCATTCTGGAGTTGACCAGCTGCTTGAAGCACCATATGCCAGCAATCAGTCTAACACACATTCTGGAGTTGACCAGCTGCTAGAAGCACCATAGTGCCAGCACTCAGTCAGATCCACATTCTGGAGTTGACCAGCTGCTAAAGCACCATAGTGCCAGTGCTCGGTCTACCCACATTCTGGAGTTGACCACTGCTAGAAGCACCATAGTGCCAGCAGTCACTCTAATCAACCACATTCTGGAGTTGACCAGCTGCTAGAAGCTCATAGTGCTAGCAGTCAGTCTAACACAAACATTCTGGATTGACCAGCTGCTAGAAGCACCATAGTGCCAGTGCTCGGTCTAACCCACATTCTGGAGTTGACCAGCTGCTAGAAGCACCATAGTGCCAGTGCTCGGTCTAACCCACATTCTGGAGTTTACTAGCTGCTAGAAGAACCATAGTGCCAGCAGTCAGTCTAACCCACATTCTGGATTGTTGACCAGCTGCTAGAAAACCATAGTGCCAGTGCTCAGTTTAACCTACATTTTGGAGTTGACCAGCTGCTAGAAGCACCATAGTGCCAGTGCTCGGTCTAACACACATTCTGGAGTTGACCAGCTGCTAGAACACCATAGTGCCAGCACTCAGTCTGACTACCCACTTCTGGATTTGACCAGCTGCTTGAAGCACCATAGTGCCAGTGCTCGGTCTAACCCACATTCTGGAGTTGACCAGCTGCTAGAAGCACCATAGTGCCCAGCAGTCACTCTAATCCCCATTCTGGAGTTGACCAGCTGCTAGAAGCACCATAGTGCCATGCTCAGTCTAACCCACATTCTGGAGTTGACCAGCTGCTAGAAGCATCATAGTGCCAGCACTCAGTCTAACCCCCATTCTGGAGTTTGAGCAGCTGCTAGAAGCACCATAGTGCCAGTGCTCGGTCTAACCCACATTTTGGAGTCGACCAGCTGCTAGAAGCACCATAGTGCCAGTGCTCAGTCTAACCTACATTCTGGAGTTGACCAGCTGCTAGAAGCCACCATAGTACCATGCTCGGTCTAACCTACTTCTGGATTGACCAGCTGCTAGAAGCACCATAGTGCCAGTGCTCGGTCTAACCCACATTCTGGAGTTGACCAGCTGCTGAAGCACCATAGTGCCAGTGCTCGGTCTACCACACATTCTGGATTTACCAGCTGCTAGAAGCACCATAGTGCCAAGCACTCATCTAACCCACATTCTGGAGTTGACCAGCTGCTAGAAGCACCATAGTGCCACAATCAGTCTAACCCACATTCTGGAGTTGACCAGCTGCTAAAAGCACCATAGTGCCAGCAATCAGTCTAACCTACATTCTGGAGTTGACCAGCTGCTAGAAGCACTATAGTGCCAGTGCTCGGTCTAACCCACATTCTGGAGTCGACCAGCTGCTAGAAGCACCATAGTGCCAGTGCTCAGTCTAACCTACATTCTGGAGTTGACCAGCTGCTAGAAGCACCATAGTGCCAGTGCTCGGTCTAACCTACATTCTGGAGTTGACCAGCTGCTAGAAGCACCATAGTGCCAGTGCTCGGTCTAACCCACATTCTGGAGTTGACCGCTGCTAAAGCACCATAGTACCAGTGCTCGGTCTAACCTACATTCTGGAGTCGACCAGCTGCTAGAACACCATAGTACCAGTGCTCGGTCTAACCTACATTCTGGAGTTGACCAGCTGCTAGAAGTACCATAGTGCCAGTGCTCGGTCTAACCCACATTCTGGAGTTGACCAGCTGCTAGAAGCACCATAGTGCCAGTGCTCGGTCTAACCCACATTCTGGAGTTGACCAGCTGCTAGAAGCACCATAGTGCCAGCAGTCAGTCTAACCCACATTCTGGAGTTGACCAGCTGCTAGAAGCACCATAGTGCCAGCAATCAGTCTAACCCACATTCTGGAGTTGACCAGCTGCTAGAAGCACCATAGTGCCAGCGTCAGTCTAACCCACATTCTGGATTGACCAGCTGCTAGAAGCACCATATGTGCCAGCAATCATTCTAACCCACATTCTGGAGTTGACCAGCTGCTAGAAGCACCATAGTGCCAGCAATCAGTCTAACCTACATTCTGGAGTTGACCAGCTGCTAGAAGTACCATAGTGCCAGTGCTCAGTCTAACCCACATTCTGGAGTTGACCAGCTGCTAGAAGAACCATACTGCCACAGTCAGTCTAACCCACATTCTGGAGTTGACCGCTGCTAGAAGCACCATAGTGCCCGCACTCAGTCTAACCCCATTCTGGAGTTGACCATCTGCTAGATGCACCATAGTGCCAGCAATCAGTCTAACCCACATTCTGGAGTTGACCACTGCTAGAAGTACCATAGGCCAGCACCAGTCTAACCCACATTCTGGAGTTGACCAGCTGCTAGAAACGGTAAAAAGCCATTATTTGTACATACAAAAAGAAGGGAAATTGCCATCGCAGAGTTTACCAATGGCCAAAATATGTAAGCTTGCATGCCATGTCAAGGCCCCTCACTGAATGCGAGTCCTACTCGTGCATATTAGCATTCTAAAGATGTAGTGCATTTAAAACCAGTCCCTCCCCAGCATTATACCTGAGTATAAGACTGTGTTGCACTTACCATTGACATAAAGCCTCTGGTGTGGCAGCTTCATTTTAGTTAAATGTACATGTTCCCCAAATCACTTCCCTGTCCCTGAACCATAGTATTGCTATTTATACCTTAAATTCAATCTGAACTTTCGGAAAACTACTACTTGATAAAGGCCCCAAGCACAGGCCAAAACGTTGCCACTTTTGTATTGTCTTAATACATTTTATAAAAAAAAAGATCCTAGAGTGCTCCTATATATCTATATCTTATTTGGAAATCAATAGGTAGCACCCGGGGATTGAGTGCCACCCACCTTGGTCTATATATATATATATATATATATATACTTATACATAAATACTAGCAAAAGTGTGCCTTGTTTATGCACAGTGGGAATTATATCTTTACACGCTCAGGGTTTTGTATAAGAAAAAAAGAAACAAATACAAGAAATTAATAAAGAAATGAGAAACAGTTAATAAAGAAACAAAACTAGAGAACATAAAACTAACTCAAGAGTTATTGTATCGGGAGCGCAGCCCCTGTACAATAAGTGTTAAACCCCACAGAGACCCTATATTACATGGGGTTGGGTAGGTTTTAGAATTATTTTTGCTATATTGTATCCCCTGTTAGTGTTTCTGGGATAATTAAGGAAAATATGTTTTCACAGCCGTAGCTCTCCTGTAACACTGTGGTAAATACCGTGAGTGGTATAAAGATGCAAAAACTATCCAGGGCTCCTTCAACTGGTGAGTTTATGTATAAACCAAAGTTCCAAAGATCAGCCATCAGAATCTACAACACAGAGCAACCACACTAGCACAGACTAAGAAGAGCCCTTAAAACTTATTGATATCTGGACGGTCCTTCGTCAAAGCTAAATTAGGAAAGAAAGCACATAAATAACACCAGTGAAGGGGAAAAGCAAAAAACCAAATCAGAGAAGAACACGTCATCCCATATGTAGCAGTGGTGTCAGGAGATGAAGAGATTTTAAAAAGACACTATCTTTGTCTACTTTAAACCAAACAACATACTAGGCAACAACTGGTGCATCCAAAATACCCAATACCAAAACACAAGAAAACGAATATAATAAATGCAGTGCTTGCAGTGTTCTCTGATTAGTTATGTGGGGAATACGAAACAGCCAGCTACACCAATGTACGGCCCAGTACAGAAAAACTAATTCCTCTGTAATGTCAACATCTTAGGCAAGAAAAAACTAGTATAAAAGAGGTGTGGGATTTGACATCTAGTGTCTGCCACCTGCAGTGTTGTTTTAACACCTTTCCCTGGGCAGTTAAATAACCCCACTAAGCTACAATGCATAACTTGCTGTTAATATATTGATTGAGACCTTCCAGATATTTGTTGCAAAAGGTTAGTTAAATTAATTACGATTCTTGTTCATTCTGAATTAATGAAAGCCGTAAATGACTATTGAAATGTCTTTCGAACTAAACTAAATCCAGTTGATATAACTGCATACAATAGATATACCATGACCTGGATGAATGTAAACCTTTACAAATGTAATGTTGATATTTTTCTCTATAATTGCTCTTATTCTTGGTCCACTTTAAAATTAGTTGGTGGCCATTTCCGTGTACACCCCATACATAACAATGCTGTTTGATTTAGGACTAAGATGGCTGTAAGCAGGTTAATATTTACTAAATGGGAGTGATACGAATGGAGCAGTGTCCGCAAGCACATCTGGACTGTCACCAAACCACCAATGGAATATTTTTATGGGAATACAAAGTGTAAAACTGGGACAAAGGGTGAGCTGTTACACAATGAAAGTAGGAGTTTTATTTTATCTGAGGGGCTTAATAATATAAGAAATTATGCTTGTCTTCTTGTGTAAGATATATTATCCTCTGTTATTATGGTTTGTATTTGTAAATATCTAACTTAAAACTGGGGTCCATAATTTATTATCTTTACTACTTAATACAAAATTATATCCCCTCATCTTTTAGTTTTTTTCTTCTTCACGTCCTTTTCCTTCTTTTCATTTTTAAATGATTACACTAATAAGGTGCATACATGTGAGAAAGTGTGAGTTCTCTAGCTAAGGAATCCATGGGGAAATATCTAGTAATCTTGAATCTTGAACTTCTATATTTTTTGTTATGACATTTTTTGATTACAGTACATTTGTAAAAGTTCTTATACTGTTACTTGTTATTTAAAAATCTTCAGGTTACTTAGATCATTGAATCAGTGTGGATCTTCACATACTTAAAACAAATGAAAAAGAGAACAGAATACAGTAGAACAAATATAAATGATTTTCTGAACTGAGATTGAGAGATTCCAAAACAAAAAGGAAAATTCTTTTATTTTTCCTTTATCTTCCAGTACCATTGACTCTGGTGTAATTCAGGTCTCAGGAAAATAATGTAACATTTAGGATGAAAATACAGCCCAGTAACCCAGCACTGGAGATATAATCAAATATCTCACAGCCACCACATTAGTCCCTTTAGAGCTCAGATAGGCAGGGACAAATGTCACCCACACACTGCAGAATATTAACATGCTGAATGTGATGTTTTAGAGCCTCATTGAAACCATCTGGGAATCCTTGGCTAGAAAAGCTACAGAGAACTTAACACAGCCAAAGCTCCCATAACCAATTACAGAGAAATAGGAAATGATAGAACCTTCATTACACAGGAGAATAACAGAGTCTGGATTGGAAAGATCTCAGCCTCCAAAAATGGAGGATTGGAGGCCATCCACACAATAGAGATCACAATCTCCCCATAGAACACACAGTCACTAATTGAAAGACACTGGGTTCCTAGATACTTCTTCAACTTGCTCCCAGGCTTTGTGGCATTAAACGCAATAATAACCGGTGAGAGTTTTTAGCCAACACACAGAGACACAGAGTAGATAACCACAATCCCAAAAGTCACGTGTTTGGAGGAGACAAAGTGTCTCGTGTTGGACGTCCATAAACAGTAAAGTGCAGAGGAACAGAACATGAGAGGAGATATCAGGGAACAACTGAGATTTCTGTTAGTTGGCTTTTACAATGGAGTCTCACTGTTATTTTATTAAGATTCCCAGAATTCCAGCACAAGTGATGGTGAATAACAAGCAATGAAAGTTAAACTAGCACCAGAATGTCTATATAGGAGAGATAAATCACGTATTTAGGAATGCAGCCATCTCTTTGTTGTTTGACTTTTGATTTCAGGAACATTTGAAACAAATCAAAACATCTGAAAAAAAAATTAAAAAGAATGAAAACTTGCTTCCAGCCCTAACAAACATTTCCAACCAATCCCAATCATTTACAATTTGGTACCACAATTTTCTACTTACAATAGGGACTTCAATTTTAAAGACTGTACCTACTTCCAATAACTTTTCCATATTTCCATTTTAATTTCATAACTTTTCTATAGAAACTTAGAAAATGTTCCACAAACCCAAAAAAACCCCATTGTCTAGATCATAGAGGTTATTAACAAAATAGGATTTACACTTTTTAAGGTCTAATGTGAATGAAGTTTTTTTGGAGTTGAAGGTTTCCTATAAATAACTAGAAAGTTTTGATGGTATTTACATTCTAATATCCTATCTCCCTTCCACCTATAAACCACCCCCTCCCAAGACGACACACACACATTTCACCAATTAGTGTAGAAGCCCCCAGCAGCCACATGGGGCCTGGGGGACAGAGGGGACTGGCCAGACAACCATCTCACACCTGGTAACTCTAGTTTTGATGTCAGCAGTTGAATAGGGCACGTGGGGCATACTAACACTTTAGCCACTGATTTAGGTCTTAGTTAGTGGTAAATAATGCTATTTTCCTTTCTAGAGCTACTAAGTTTATATAAGATCTATACACACAATTGTGAGCATAAACATGCATTAATATAACATTGTATTGTTACTACTCCTAAAATAATATAGAATGTAGCTCACCTGTGGTGTTGGACATTTCTCTCTCTCCACACTGGACACAGTCATAGCAACAAGATGGCGCCCCATTCCTTTTAGACTTCCTGTAACCTGGGGCACACGGTCTCATTGCACGGGACTGAGGAAACTAAGAAGTGAAAATGTTTACATTTTGAAGAACCTTAAACAAAAGCTTTTCCAGAATATTAAATTTATATCAAATTTTATAATGAATTACTGCCAGAACTTTGTCATAGAAATGTTTGAGTCTAAGGAATTCTTCATGATTATGAGACCAGAACTGTTGTTTACATATAGGCAGATTTCCTGTCCGCAGACCTACCATGGCTGAGATACTCTACACATACTCTTCTTCTGCACATCAGATCAAAAATAAGAAAGCTGCAGTCTTTCCCCTAGAAGCTACAGCCAATTATATTACAGCATAGTGACCCTCTGCTGTTAGTCACAAGTCATATAACAACAGTCAAGCAACCTACCTGTCAGATACAGAACAGAGATTTAGAAGCATGTCCCAACCCCCAAACTATAATTAATTAACCCACTACTGGCCCCACTGGTACAGTTTTAAAAAAATCCTTAGTAGTAAACAGAAATAAGTCGGGAATCAACTTACGGGAGCTGCAACCCGCCACGTTCCATGGCGCTCACCACACTCCAAACCTCTCGACCTCCCACGCTAAAAAATTCAGCTACAATGTAACAGAAGTAGGCAGCACTGGAGCTTCATTCAAAAACATCAAGATGAAAACAGCAAGCTCACACTAATGGGGCAATGAACCATGGGATCAGCATAGGTGAAACCTGACGTGTTTCATCTCGGGTCACTTCATCAGAGGGAAATCACCGGTTCGAGGTTGTTGCTTAAATAGGTGAGTAGGGGGAGGGAACATAAACCATCAATCAAAAGACACAAGCCTTTCAACTGTTTGAACAGTTTCTTTAACTATAGTCAAGCAGCCATTTGCTATAACTCTTTACACACCTTGCCGTTACACGCCTCTGTGCTGAGGCCAAGAATACAAGTATTGAGCAAAACTAGCTGAACTGGGCATAGGACAAGCCAGACAAGGTACTGTTGCTAACAGAGAGTTACACAACAATGCAGTAGAGATAAGACAGGAATGGAATCATAATGGAGCCAAAGGTTTATACACAGGGGACAATAATTTAAATGTGGCACTAGGAATAAATGAAATTGAAGAAAACAGTCAGTACAGTCAGTAAAAAACACACCACAGTAATAAGGCAAGTTAAAGCCAGAAACAACTGATTACTTCTAATGAGTTGCACGAGTTCCACACGTGGCCAATACAGGACCCCAAAGTATCCAAACTCGAGAAGAGCTTAAGGCACCCACCACGGGAGTAGGAGAAGAGGTAAGGAACGCCAAATGCTAACAGTGTGTTCTAAAATCAGACTTATTGTCCAGGCTGACTGATTTTTGCCATTTTTTTTGAATTCTGTCCAATTTCTGCCAATATCCAAAATTGGTTGATTTGACAACAAATATTGCCCCATATGTAAACAACTTGGATTTCTAAATAACTTCAAATATCTAAAGATCAATTGTAAATATGTTTTTTGGCGTCATCTTTTACTTCAAGCTCCTATTCTGCTTGCACTTGCCAATGATCAGCTTATTTTTAGCTTCAAAAATAAAATAAAGGTTCAGAGGGCAATCCACACAAGCACTTTGTAAATATTAGATATTTGATTACATGTACAGATTCTTTGAGGATGACCTAGTGGGGTTGTTTTCTGTTACCTTTGTAAAATATGGAATCCACATTATCAGAGTCCATTACGGCTCTCCAAATGGTTCTCAACAATTTGTCTGAAACGTAAAAGATCCAACCTTCCGTGGTATACACATTTGATGGTCTGGGAGACAGTCCATTGTAAATATCATAAACTGGCTGAAGGACCTTTATTTTCCTTTATTAATGGAGCCTCACTGTAGACGTGTTTACTTGCCACATTGAATGAACACATTAAGCTAAAAGTGTCAATAAAATATGTACAAAGTAGATAGTATGTACAAAATTCAAAATATTTCTATTTATTGTGAATATTCAGGTCTAATTCTGGGGTTACCATTTCTAGAGATGGTTACTGGTAATATTTAGCAGGACTAAGTCTTTATCTTTAACATCACTGTTTAAGAAATGGGTCTGTTTTGCATTGTTTTTTTCCATGATTTGGTTCTTCAACAATCTCGCCACCCCCCCCCATGCAGAGACAAGGCTCAGAGACATCTATAGTATCAGGGAATATATTATTGATATGCCCTCAAAAAGTCAGTACTGAGGAAGCAGCGGACTGTTGTGGGAAAATTTATTTTAACATATGTTTTCAAAAGATTGTTGTGTTGTCAGACCAAGAAGTTTTAAAATTGTTTCTTACAGGGCTATATTATAAGATGCTATAAAAAAATCCTCTAGAAAGCCTGGAATCCTAGGTACCCTCTCCTAGGAAACGCAGCCTTGCCTCTTAGAAGCTTGATAGCCAATCAAATAACAACCATACAGACCTGCCTTTTGTTAGTAGTAAGTTGGTGGATTTTTAACAACTGTAACGTCGTGTGTTTTTTAATAGCTATACAAAGAAAACATATACATTTAAAACTATCAGGGAGGATTTATAAAAGAAGTTCTTATCACCTTAAATGGTGGCAAATTTTGGCCCTAACCAATTGATCTTATTATAACATTTTGAAAGCTAACATCTGATTGGTAGGGCAAAATTAGCACCATTTTAAATAAATAAATAATAATAAATAACCCTTGAATAACCCTGTAATCTTCTGTGAGAAAACAGAAATGGAAACAAAAAAAATTAAAAGTAAAATTATTATCTGATTATTTTTGTATTGTTCCTTGTAGTTTTGCTTCTGCAATTCATGCTAGGTGGAAACTAAAACTACAGCGTAACAAGCCAGCTTTCAAATTCTTATTAGGGCTGATTCATATAGAAGATTTGTCATGCGATACAGTGAATAGTGGGTTAGGGGGTGTGCACAATATGCCCACATCTGCACAAGAATCTTTGAAGACTACATGGGCTGTGAGTTGTGCTGGAAACAACATAAAAGCGTATATCTTAGTTACTTAAATCACTTATTACCTGTTGTAAATACTACTTAAGTGAGAAAATCCTTACAAGTGTGTAAGGTGATAAAATGTGCTAAAAATTCTTCCTGGCAGTCTACTGCTATAGTGCTAATATTTTTGCATTGATTTTGTTCCTCAATGTGTACATTTTTTGATACGGGAGGAAATGTTTAATATTTTTTAGGCTCTCCAACATACATGAGGTGATGACAGAGGTTAATATGGGCCTGCGAGCAGAATTTCATATTTAGGGAAGATCCTATACATATTTTTGCCAAAATCCATTGAAATGTTTTTTTTGAATAGGTGCAAAAATTCTCATCAAAATAAGCTTGTGAAGTTTCTCATTCATCCAGGTCATGGTATATCTGTTGTATTCAATTAGATCAACTGGACTTTAAGTTTAGTTCTTGAGAACGTTTCTTGATATAATTGGGATTTCCAGGGTACATATTGCCACAATTCTTGTACAAGTCATTCTGAATTGAGAAAGCCAGTCGGATATGACTAGCGAAATGTCTTCAAGATCTAACTTTAAGTCCAGTTGATCTAATTGAACACCAACCAGTATTCATCAAAACAAAATATTTGACCCCCAAAAACGTCCCCAACCGCATTACAAAGGATTCTGAAAAGTATAAATCTAGATTTTTTTTATGAATAGTGAGGGACATAAAAAGTTTTGCAATCAAGCGCAAACTCAATATATTCTCTATATAGGTAATCTGCACCTACATTGTTTTTGATCTTTCTTTCCTGTTTTGTTGTAAAAATTAAACATATGTACTTGCCTGCATACATTTGGAACCAGATAGGCAAATTTTTACTTTTATAAAGATTGTTGCATTTTGCATCATATGTTATTATAATTTTTAAAATAAGTTAATATAAGGCTTCCTTATATGAATATACTATTATGTCACACAATATAAACTAGTAAAAAAACTACAGAGCTAAGGCAAGAACACTGTGTCCTGTTTACTCAAGGAAGTCTTACCGGGAATATCTTTATGTATGTATTAAATATGAAAATGTATTTTTGTGCAATGGTTGGGCCTATCATGGGTTTTTGCCAAGATTTGTGTTTAGAATTTACAAAATCCTTTTCGTGTTCGTCTATCTGTTAATGTCTGTATAACAGTTACATAGTAACATAGTATTGGAGGTTGTATAAAGACATACGTCCATCTAGTCCAACCTTTATACCCTACCCATAATGTCTGTCTAACAGTTACATAGTAACTAAGTATTGGAGGTTGTATAAAGACATACGTCCATCTAGTCCAACCTTTATACCCTACCCATAATGTCTGTCTAACAGTTACATAGTAACATAGTATTGGAGGTTGTATAAAGACATATGTCCAATCTAGTCCAACCTTTATACCCTACCCATAATGCCTGTATAACAATTACATAGTAACATAGTATTGGAGGTTGTATAAAGACATACGTCCATCTAGTTCAACCTTTATACCCTACCCATAATGTCTGTATAACAGTTACATAGTAACTAAGTATTGGAGGTTGTATAAAGACATACGTCCATCTAGTCCAACCTTTATACCCTACCCATAATGTCTGTATAACAGTTACATAGTAACATAGTATTGGAGGTTGTATAAAGACATACGTCATTAGTCCAACCTTTATACCCTACCCATAATGTCTGTATAACAGTTACATAGTAACATAGTATTGGAGGTTGTATAAAGACATACGTCCATCTAGTCCAACCTATACCCTACCCATAATGTCTGTCTAACAGTTACATAGTAAACATAGTAGGAGGTTGATAAAAGACATACGTCCATCTAGTCCAACCTTTTATCCCTACCCATAATGTCTGTCTAACAGTACATAGTAAACTAAGTATTGGAGGGTGTAAAGACATCGTCCATCTAGTACCCACCAATTTTAACATACGTTACCATGTTTATATACTTACGTTGTAAATAATTGGTTGTATGACATACGTCCATCTAGTCCAACCTTTATACCCTACCCATAATGTCTGTCTAAACGTTACATAGTAACATGTATTGGAGGTTGTATAAAGACATACGTCCATCTAGTCCAACCTTTATACCCTACCATAATTTCTGTATAACAGTTACATAGTAACATAGTATTGGAGGTTTGTTAAAGACATACGTCCATCTAGTCCAACCTTTATACCCTACCCATAATGTCTGTTAACAGTTACATAGTAACATAGTATTGGAGGTTGTATAAAGACATACGTCCATCTAGTCCAACCTTTATACCTACCCATAATGTCTGTATACAGTTACATAGTAACATAGTATTGGAGGTTGTATAAAGACATAAGTCCATCTAGTCCAACCTTTATACCCTACCCAATAGTCTGTCTAACAGTTACATAGTAACATATATTGGAGGTTGTATAAAGACATAGTCCATCTAGTCCAACCTTTATACCCTACCCATAATGCTGTAAACAGTTACATAATACATAGTATTGGAGGTGTATAAAGACATCGTCCATCTAGTCCAACCTTTATACCCTACCCATAATGTCTGTAAAAGTTACATAGTAACATAGTATTGGAGGTTGTATAAAGACATACGTCCATTAGTCCAACCTTTATACCCGACCATAATGTCTGTATAACAGTTACATAGTAACATAGTATTGGAGCTTGTATAAAGACATACGTCCATCTAGTCCAACCTTTATACCCTACTCATAATGTCTGTATAACAGTTACATAGTAACATAGTATTGGAGGTTGTATAAAGACATACGTCCATCTAGTCCAATCTTTATACCCTACCCATAATGTCTGTATAACAGTTACATAGTAACTAAGTATTGGAGGTTGTATAAAGACATACGTCCATCTAGTCCAACCTTTCCACAGTTTTTAACCCTACCTAACAGTTGATCCACAAGAAGGCAAAAAAAAAATCAGCTAAAAAGAGAAGGGGGGGGGGGGTTAATCCTTCCTGACTCCAAATGGCAATCGGAAAGTATTCCTGGATCAACCAGAACTACAGTATATGTATTAATACCAGTAATTCTCAATATTATATAGTATCCCTGTACCAACCAGATCTACAGTATATGTATTAATACCAGTAACTCTCAATATTATATAGTATCCCTGTACCAACCAGAAGTGCAGTATATGTATTAATACCAGTAATTCTCAAAATTATATAGTATCCCTGTACCAACCAGAACTACAGTATATGTATTAATACCAGTAATTCTCAATATTATATAGTATCCCTGTACCAACCAGAATTACAGTATATGTATTAATACCAGTAATTCTCAATATTATATAGTATCCCTGTACCAACCAGAACTACAGTATATGTATTTATATCAGTAATTCTCAATATTATATAGTATCCCTGTACCAACCAGAACTGCAGTATATGTATTAATACCAGTAATTCACTATATTATATAGTATCCCTGTACCAACCAGAACTACAGTATATGTGTTAAAATCAGTAATTCTCAATATTTTTTAGTTTTAGAAACTTATCCAGGCCTTTTTAAAAGCTATTCAATGAACTTGCCATTACCACATCTGCTGGAAGACAGTTCCACAGTTTCACCATTCTCACTGTAAAGAAACCTTTCCTAACCTGAAGATGAAACTTATTTTCTTCCAACCTTAAAGGATGTCCACGTGTCCTCTGATATGACCTATTAGTAAACTATGCACCAGAGAGTTTATTGTATGGCCCATTAATATATTTGTATAAGGTTATCATATCCCCACACAAATGTTGCTTCTCTAATGTAAACAGCCCTAACTTGTCTAATCTGCCTGTATAGTCAAGCCCCTCCATTCCCTTTGTTATTTTAGTTGCCCTTCTCTGAACTTCTTCCATTTCCAAGATGTCCCTTTTACATATGGGATTCCAAAACTACACCGCATATTCCAAATGAGGCCTTACCAGTGCCTTGTAAAGAGGGAGAAAAACATATATTTTTTAATCTATTCCCCTCTTTATACAAGACAATATCTTGCTAGCTCTAGCCATTGCTACCTGGCATTGTTTGCTATAGCTAAGTCTGTTATCTACCAGAACCCCCAAATCTTTTTCCATTACAGATGCACTTAACACAGAGTTATTTATGGTGTAGGTGGCACAGGGATTATTAAATCCTAAATGCATCACCTTACATTTATCAACATTGAATCTCATCTGCCATTCTACTGCCCATTTTGATAATCTATCTAGGTCTGCTTGCAGCACTTGCACATCATTTGAAGTTTCCAAAGCTCTGCATAGTTTAGTGTCATCAGCAAACACTGAGACCTTGCTCTCAATGCCCCTTTTAAGTAATTTATAAATAGATTAAAAAGAAGCTGCCCCAGTACAGAACCCAGAGGCACTCCGCTTAGAACTTTAGCCCACACAGATGTAGCTCCATTAACCACCACTCTCTGTTTGCGATCCAATAACCAATTCTCTATCCATGCACAAATGTTTTTTTCTAGGCCAACAGTCCTCTGTTTATACATAAGTCGACTATGTGGCACAGTATCAAAAGCTTTAGCTGCTATGCCAGAATCTAAATTCTTACTCACTTCTTCATAAAAACCAATTAAATTTGTCTGGCATGATCTATTTCTCATAAATCCATGCTGACTACTACTAATAAGATCAGTTCTGGAGACAAAGTCAAGGATATGATCCTGTAGCAAATTCTCCAGCACCTTCCCTACCACTGATGTTGGGCTTGTATTAACTCTTAGAAATAACAGAATTATTTATCTAAATTTACAAATTCACAATGAAATACTATCTAGCATTTTAACTTTTATCTCTTACCTTTCTAAAATATGGAATCCACATATCAGAGTCATTATGGATCTCAAAATGGTTCTCACCATTGTCTGAAACATAAAACGATCCAACCTTCCTTGGTGTAACTTGACGGCCCTGGAGGACAGTCCATTGTACAATATCATAACTGGCTGAAGGACCTTTATTTCCTTTGTAGTAGGGAGCCTCACTGATAGACGTGTTTACTGCCACATTAAACTTAAATACATTTAGCTAAAATAACAATCAAAATAGATTAATAGAAGAATCAGTTCTAAACCAGATGGTTAAAAAATAACTATATCTGTATTAAAATCTAATTATTGATTGTTTTTTTACGTTCTGGTTTAAGAAGGCTCTGCAGCATTTATAGGCAAGGTTTGGTAGTCACAATCCCAGGTATCTTACCCATTTTAGTAGTTACTGGTGTCTCCTGGATTCTGGAGTGGTCTCCCGCACCACCCCAAACTTCTCTAAGTTCCCCACAAAAAAGAGAGATAAAAAGATTATGGGCAAATGTACATTTACAATCACCTTCTGCCAATTACTGTTGCAGGCTGCCAGTCCGACGGAAAAGGCAGCGAAGACAAGCAAAAGGCAGCAGTGGTACCGAGGGCTGGTAAGTATATTTAGAGGCCGAACTCAAGTGTTTAGACTATGCGAGGTCTAGGTTATGTGAGGGTTCAAGGGGTGGACATACTCTTTAATCAAGGGGATTCAATTAGAACAATTTTATCAAGTTAAATGCATTTGTTTTACATGGGAAATTTTGCACATCAATGGAGGGGTGGATTTTTTAGTATTGGCAGAAAGATGCAATATTTAATGTTATTGTAAAAGTGAGTGTAAACCCCCAGTTATTGTAAAAGTGAGTGTAAACCCCCAGTTATTGTAAAAGTGAGTGTAAACCCCCAGGTACCTGGGATAGGCCTGCAGCACACCTGATATGTGATCTGGTATACTTCACATACTTTGAGGGATTTTAGGCATTTTGCCATTTTATGTGCATAATTAAATAAATAAATTTATATATATATATATATATATATATATATTTGTAATAAGTGAATTAATAATAAATTAAATTAACAAATCAATAGATAATCGTGGTTATTCAATAAAATTTCTTATCGTTAAAAATGGTGCTAATTTTGTCCCAACCAATCAGATCTTATTTAACATTTGAAAACTAACATCTGATTGGTTGGGGCAAAATCAGCACCCTTTTTAACAATTAGAACTTTAATTGAATCTCCCTGAAAATATATTATAGATATAAATAATGAAATAGTTGATCGTTTGCTGCTTTATACTATATATGCTGAATGTTTTTTTGTTTCTTTATTGGGAGCTATTATGTGTGATAGCTTCTTTTGTATAATTACTTTTGTAATGTTGTAATTTTAGGTTTTGTGTCAATGTGTTTGTACTTGATTTATTGAGGGGTGTGTCTAAAAGATGTCTATTTATAGCGTCTGAACATACCTCATGCTCTGGTCTATGAGTAAGTTCAGCATGAAATGTGTACGGACACCTGTTTAGTTTCTCAATAAAGATGTGGTTTAATAAAGCCCAACCCTTTTAAAAGGTGTTGCTTTCCTGAGAGCTGCCATGGAAATTACCCAGAAGTCTCTGTTCCTTATTTGCATATACTAAAAGGGAGCTGCAAAGCATACTATATATATATTTCTATGTATTTTGCAATATTGATTCTTAATATAACTTACCAGCCAGTCTTTAAATGGAAGTTGGTCTACTAGATATGGTGTTTTATTGCCATGGAATCTTGTCTTTTGTGGTGTGTACAGTTCATGTATGGCCTGAGCTATCATATGTACCGCAGTGTAACCATTGTACCTGTGCATGATTCCGTAATCGTCTGTTCTCAGTGGAGGTAAATGATCAGTGTTGTTTAAATCTTCTTCACCCCCTCTACACTTATCATTGGATTTGGGTATCCCGGGTAGTTTATGTTCCTCATGGCAGGAAAGCATCAACCACTGGGTATCAGCCTTTAATACTTCATTTGGGTATTTTATCAAATTAAAAACATAGTAAAACTCATAAACTGAGGGGTTCCAAAAGGACAAAGTCCCATTGAAACTTCTCGCAATGTCACTGGTATATAATATTGTGTCTGCAGCGAAATGGGAAATAGAAATCCAAACTTTGTTAGGGAACTTTATTTGGTTAAAATGAATATAAGAAAAAAAGTAAAATCTTTGAGTGACCGACGCATTCAGCAAGAGAACAATCACATTAGCAGTAGTTTTAGCAATTATGTCAAGAACAGAAATGTATTTGGTCTCATGGCTAAATAAACTAAAAAATGCCACACATCCGCCATTTCTGATCATTTCTTCCTTTAATCTTTCCCTTGCTTGGTGTCCAGTCTCATCATCATATGAAAATATCCCAACCCATTTCCAACCAAAGTGATTGATTAATTGGATAATCCCATAAATTTGAGCAAAGTCTTTGTGAGATTCATAGTATGGTGGAACCCAGATTTCATCTTCGTATCTAAAGTTAAGTCGATTTTTAGCAGGGTCACTGTTGTCTGAGTCTGTGCACTGTAAATAAAATATAATTGGAAAAGTAATAGTGCATTATGGCCATTACCAATTTGGCCTAATAATGACACCTTAGCAATAGAGGCTGGATCTTTATTAATGATAAAGATTAGGAAATGTTGTGTCACAATGGGAGAGACGAGGTATAAAAAAACGGCTAAGAAGCAGATAATAAAATAGAAAATAAAAAATACCCTTACAATGTATATGACTAAACACTGGTAATTGCTACAAATTAAATAAATAGATTGCATATATAGACTCACACACAACTCCCTGGATTTGTGGAATGTTGATATAATAATTTACTCACTTACTGTCCTTACAGGGAAGAAAATGAAAGAGACAGTTCATTGGAAATGATCAATATTTGTTAAATTGTTAGTGTGTGTAATGCCTTCTTAGTTATTATATATATTCTCTCCCATTTTGAAAAATCAGCTGATTTCATACCCTTTGCTGTTCCCTGCTGTTGACATTAGTGGGCTGACATTTCAGATACTAACGGTCCTTCTTCTTCCCAGGATGCACCACATCCTTGGAATGTTCCTAACAGTAATTTATACTGATTGGCTGTTGGATGGGTCAAAGATGCTCAGATCTCTACTAAGCAACTGAATCAACCCAGGCACTGGGTCAAGGGCAAGACCATAACGGTCTCTATTAGGGGTCCTGCAAACAGGAAGTCAGTATTTCGGTTGCATTTATTTATACACAGACACAATGCTGAATTGGCAGATTAAGGTCATTGTGATGAAAAAATACTGCTCTTTTTTCTGAAAAGCATATGTATTTGCACTGAACTTCCACTTTAATGTAGAGATTCAGACATCCCACTTTGTAAAATTAATTTTAGGGTTTGCATGGTGGTATTACAGGGTGGTATGCTATGTTCGCTCCTACAAAAGTAAAGCCAGCTATTTAAAAACAAAATTTCTACTACATCTAATTATTACAAATCAGTATGCATTTTCCAGACTCTCTCTAGTACTCTCTTTAGTACTTAGTATAGTTTAGTATAGAAAAGTATAGTATAGTACAGTATTTGAGGTTTAATTAAGATACATGTCCATCAAATCCAACCTACTCAGCAGTACCCACAATTCCTGCCTAACATTTGCCTAACATACAGTAAGGCAAAAAAAAAAATTGGATTTGTGGCATTTGGATATATCCCTGGATCAATATCAGTAACAAGTAACATTTTTTGTTTTTAGCATCCAGATTTTTTTTTAACTATACAATATACCTGCCATCACAACGTCCAATAGAATTACCGTTCTCACAGTGAAGAAATACTTCCGAACTTGAAGACTAAACTTCTTGTCCACGTGTCCTCTGACATGTTCTATTGGTGAACAATGTCCCCGATAGTTTATTGTATGGCCTGTTAATGTATTTATACACAGTGATAATGAGCAAGTAAATTTTCTCTATTGTACACACAGTAATTGTAACTTATCCAATCTGTTTTCATATTCAAGCTCCCCCATTCGCTTTATTAATTTAGTTGCTCTTCTCTGAACCCTTCCACGTGTCCTCTGACATGTTCTATTGGTGAACAATGTCCCAGATATATTGTATGGCCTGTTAATGTATTTATACACAGTGATAATGAGCAAGTAAATTTTCTCTATTGTACACACAGTAATTGTAACTTATCCAATCTGTTTTCATATTCAAGCTCCCCCATTCCCTTTATTAATTTAGTTGCTCTTCTCTGAACCCTTTCCATTTCCAAGATGTCCTTTTTGTACACAGGATTCCACAATTGCACTGCATATTCCAAATGAGGCCTTACCAATGCTTTGTAAAGAGGGAGAATTACATTTTCCTCCCTTAAATCCATACCTCTCTTTATACAAGACAATACCATACTGGCTCTGGCTGTTGCCGCCTGGCACTGCTTGCTACCTTTATTGTTATTATTATTATGGAGTTATATAGCACCAACAGCTTCCGTGATGGTTTACAATTTCATACATTGCTTACAGTGTAATACATAAAGTACATAAAGTAACACAAAAAGTCATACATATTACATACACAGAAAATACATAATATACATACAGTACACAGAATGATGAGCTTCTTACAGCAATACCGTGATACAACAGGAAAGAGGACCCTGCCCAAAGAGCTTACAGTCTAGGGTGGAAGTGAAGGTGAGACATATGGTGATGTGAATCGGTTGGCTGTAAATATATTGGCAGTGGAGTGTGAGAGGCGGTTAGGATTAGGTTGGGTCAGTGAGAGGAGTAATATCTAGGCCAGCTTGTATGCTTGCCTGAAGAGGTGGATCTTAAGGTTATGTTTGAAGGTTTTAAGGGATGGTGAGTGACGGACAGAGCAGAGGGGCAACACAAGCAATGTCCTGAATGTGGGCATGGAAAGAGGTGACAAAGGTGAATGAGAGAAGGATATAATTTGCAGTAGAGGTTGCGTCTCAGACAGTATCTGTGGATCAGCTCTGAGATGTATGGAGGGGTGTATTGGATAGTGCTTTATAGTATAGGGTTAGCAGCTTGAATTGGATCCTTTGCATGATGGGCAGTCAGTGGAGGGACTGACAGAGAGGACAGGCATTAAAGAAGCGAGAAGAGAATCAGCCGGGCAGCAGAGTTTAAGATGGATTGAAGCGGTTCCAGTTGTTTTTTTGGTAAACCACACAGGAGTGTGTTGCAGTAGTCTGGCTGGAATATGATTAGGGCATGGACTAGGATTTTAGTAGCTTCTTTCGAGAGGAAAGGACGAATGCGGGAGATGTTTTTGAGTTGGAGCCGACAGGAGATGGTAAGCGTCTTGACATGGGGTTTGATCTGAGTCTAGCGTTATTCCCAGGCAACGGACATGAGGAGGTGTGAGACTAGGGAGGGGAATAGAATGTGAGGGTGGGAAAAGGACAAATTCAGTTTTACCCACGTTAAGTTTGAGGAAGAGGAGTTTTTAAGTTTGTTTTTATTAACATGTGTAACTTTTCGGTACCTGTGTGGTACCTTCTTCAGACAACATAATCATGATGTTCTCTGAAGAAGGTATCGAAACGTTACACGTGTTAATAAAAACACTGGATTTCTTAAGACTGGAGTGCGCTATATTTTTTCATCATTATGTTTTTTTGATCCACCTTCTCTGGCAGTAACTTTTTAAGACTTGAAGAAAAGAAGTTTAGGCTTCAAGTTCAGAAAGGGGTTTTCACTGTGAGAACGGTAAAACTTTGGTGATGGCAGGTTCATTGGATATTTTCAAATAAAAGCTAGATGAATTTCTAAAAATAAAGAATGTTGCAGGTTACTGGTACTGATACATAGAGTTGATCCAGGGATATTGCCGCTTGGCACTGTTTTTGTGGTCACAATAAATACTTTTATTTGCAGTTCTACCTTTTGCTTATTGCTTTTCTACCTCTTTTTGTATTTTAAATTGTTTATTATTGCCAATGGATGGGGCACTGAGTGGATTAGCAGTTATTGCTGTAAGTTGGGAGTCTGTAACCTGTATATTTTAAGTCCAAAATGATTACGTATGAAAACATTACGAGGAATTTACCAAGAGTCACACATGTTAAAATAAGGTACATTTAGTTAATGAATAACTCACCAAGTTCCATTCTGTTCTTTGTATGATTTTAAAACCTCCTGGACCTCCCTTCCATTTGGCTTTAATTTAAAAGTTACATTACAATAGTTCATCAAGTTTAACACCTCCATGCAAAACCAGCCTCCCCATCCAAACATAAAACTACAGCTCCCCTCACCCCCCCTCAACCCCCTAAGCAGTCCGTGCCCTGAAGTACAACAATCTGAACAAGGTCACAACCAGTCACACATGCCCACTTCTAAAGCAGTTACAGCTCTCAGCCTCCCAGCATGACAAAATGTGAAAGTAATTTCACTGCCTGACTTTTTACAATTGCTCTCTTTCATACCTTTTAAACACGCTGTCTTGGTGATATCTCTAGCTTCTCTGGATCTTACATTATAGGCTTGTAAAGTTACAATTCCTGGTTTGTACTGTCTGTTCCAGTTTTTGTGACAGTCACATGATACTCTGTGTAAGAAGCCCCACCCCAACAATCAATCTTTTCTGAAGCTATTTACAAACCTGCAACCATTCTTTATCCTTTCCTCTACCTATGGACACCTTAGGGAAAGGAAAAGTTTTCTTTTTAAGCTCGTGGTTAGCTTTCAAAATGATTTAGAAGTTCAGGGTGGGGCTTATGATGCAGCTGATGATGCTCTGTCCCAGCAGGAAAAAACACCCTTTACACTGCTGTAACTTTGGATAGACTGAAGCTAGAATGATGATCCTGGATCCATTTTAAAGGTAGGAATGTGTCCTTTTTAATAAAGGCTACTTATATGGAGACCACATTTCTCCTTTAACAATACTTTTTGTAGACAGGGAAACTAATATTAATATTTGATTCTTCTGGAAGAACTATGAGTTTAGAGGAGATGGGGGTGTTATTGGCCCTTTTACCAAAACCTGGCATATTCCCAGCTAACATTTTGTTGATTATCTGGTGCAGAGCAAACTAATGAATGTCCACACAATACCCAATATATATAGAAATGAATGTATAGAATATTCGGCTTACATTATGGTTTTTGATCTCTAATAATATTTTAATTGTAATTTCATACATTGGTCAGATCACATTGTTGTGGATAGGTGTATATCCCTGTGAGGTTGGCTTGGCACATGAATTTCAACACGGTCATATCTCCCTCTGTGACTTGGGGAAAGTTCTTGCAGCAGTAATATTCAGGTTTTTCTTGTTCTTTAGAGATTATTTGGTTTATTTGTGAATAAGTCCCAGGTTTACTAGAGCAGGAATCCAGAGTAACATTAGTTGAATTAGGTTCATGTTTCTTAAATATTTTAGAATATAAAACAACTGTCATATTGTGTCGATAGTATTGGAATGAGGGTCTAGAATGGATAATGGAAACATCAGTTAATGGTTTTCCAATGTTTAACCAATTACAGGGCAGTTACAGTGAAATAATGTATTAACAAAAAGGGAAGTTTAGTTAATGGCATCATCGGCATTATATTATTATCATGCTAACCAAAGTTCCCAGTTGTTGGATTTTGGCTAGCATGCCATTGTGGTTACAGTCCCACAATGGTCAAACTCCAAAAGACAATATGAAGAACAATTTGCAGCTCTCTGTGCATCACTGTTAGTACAGTACTTAAATTATACGCTTACGAATCAATATAGCTAAACAGTGTTACTTGCCTAGCCAGTAATCACTGTGAGATTTACTGAATTGCGGTCTGATAAGGCATAATGCCCCAATGGGAAAGATGTTCAGTTTTGTGCTCCTTAGTAGTGCAAAACTTACAATTACAGCAGGTGTTAAAATAAAAGTGTGCAGGCCCGTAAAAAAACTCACACCGACCCAAATTACATCGGGTAGCACGTGTTTTACATTTATTTTGCCAAAGACAGCAAATATTGAATCTCCCCCTAAGAGTACTAGTAACAAGTCTTATTACACTATGTCACTGCACACGTAAAAATGTATTATGAAGGACAGATGGATTCTGGAAAACAAATATAAATAATAAACAGGTTATGTGTAATGTAAAACATCAAATGAGTTAATCTTACAGTAAACATCCAGTTTTCCCCTGTAAAACATCATGATGATATGGGGGATTAGATTCTTCCCATTTTCTACCTGTAGGTGCCTCATTGTTTGTGCTTCTTCCCAGAATGTGTCCTGTGTCTGAATTGGAAGTCAGTATTGATGTCAAAGTAAACTCCTGAAGAAGCACAGCCAATATAAATATTTTCCTTCTACTGTACCATAACATGATGAGCACTACATGTATCAGACGTGGAACATAAATAAAACTGATAATGTAGCTGTAATAATGGTAGAAAGGTTTATATAACATGAGGCTGGTAAATCCCATATGTGTAACACTATTTGAAAATACAGAACAACACCGGATTGTTTTAATTATTTTAAGTCAGTAAATCTATGGAGAATAAATTTGTGGAATTCACATCAACTATAAGTTCCCAGTGAAACTAGTAGCATGGGGAGCTCTGTCTGGTTATTTGCTATTAAATTCTATTTTCAATTATAATAAATAACATTAGGTTAACTTCTAGAATTCTCAAATGTTAGAAAAGTTTAGATGTTTAGTTGAAAATGTAAATAGTTTGATACCTGGGAACAGGGATTGACTATATTATTCTAATCATTTGCTGCCATGTTTGGGTAATATGCTAAAATACAATATTGTCCTTGAAGTTCATAATCTTTTGCTTCTTTTTGCTCATTTGAAAACAGATTACTGTAGACATTATATATGTTTTTCCATTGCAAAATAAATAACTCAGTGGTTGGGTAAAAATAGAACTGAACGATCAAGAAGTTGGGAAAGGGAATTATCCATAGGGAAAACAATTTAGAAATGGGATTGTTGACGTTGAATTGTTCAGGTGCTAGAGATCAGTATCAATGTTGAAGGTTTAGGTGGTCCAGTGCTACTTTTTAGAGTGGTGGCCAGGCTACCTAATGTTTACATATAAAGCCAGTGTTCGTGAAAAAGTAAAAGTTTACAGTTAGCTTACATTAATCATGGAAAGTTAGGTTAGTGTCCTCTGCGCCCTCACTCTGGGCGGGTGGGTGTTGGGTTTAGTGTCAACTGTAGAGCCTGGATTCCACTTCTGTTTTAATAAGTTTTATTAAAAGGTATAGGCTGCGCTAACTTCCTCACACCATCACATGTAATAAATATATATAAAACATAAGGTTAGGAGTAGTAAACCATTACAATCAGTTTAAAAGCCTTAATACATTTAACATATAAAAAATGGTTAAAAACTTACATAATCCATTGAATTTTCAAATATCTGCTTTATTCCTTTACATCAAAAGTTGTTTTGCCAGAAACATCAGCCAGGTAGTACCTAGTGCTTTCAGGGTACTGTTGTAGTTCCTGTCTATGCTCTTAGCACTAAGCTTGCAGGAGAATCAATAAGCCACTACCTTCCAACCAGCTTGGGATTTAGAAGCCAAATTATTGCTAGGTTATAAGGTGCTGGTGTCCTGGACTAATCTATTAGTGGTTCTCAACGCGTTTTGCCGATATAGCTCAGCTTTTTCAATGTGTTATATATGTTCTTCCTTTTAAACCGGCATTTTCCCGGGTCTGCGCCGCTTCCGGGTCCTTACGCGTGACGTAATGACAACATGCGTTCCATTGGCGGTGCTTATGCGTTCCAGCGCCATCTTGTTTAAAGCAGCTGGGTTATTTCATTTAGATTCGGCAATACTTTATCGTTTTTAATGCGTTTTTTTGCTACATGGGTGTAATACCATCTAGTCTATTTATTGGTGTTACTTCTATGGATCTTGTTATGGAGCTGTTAAATATAATACCATATTACCTTGCAGTTCTGTATGTCTGGTGTATATAAACATCATACAATAGAAGTATGGTATAAAGATATTATAATCTAAAATAAAGTTTTATAGTGTATAGATGATCTTGTATGTCGTATATAAAACAGCTTTTTTGAGTGGTTAAAAAAATGGATCAAACATCTGTATAGATCTTTTCAAGCTAATTTTCTTACATAGTGGATCTCATGAACGTAGCATTATATGTATACAAACCTACATGTTAACATCATAGGAATGGGTGATAGATGACCATAACAGTGGCAAAAGATGAGGAAATGACTATTTTAAACACACCTACAATAAAATAAAATAGAACATCTTACAATATATATAAAAGTCCATATAGTTAAAACTGGTAAAACTAAAATTAATACAATTTTCTTGCACAACACCAATATATTGTTGGTAGATTTATAGAAAGCTCCATAAATCTATGTCTTTATTCAGTTCATTGGTAGGGATGTACTTTGGGTTGTAATAGAACCCAGTTTCGAATCGAATCCGGCGGTTTTGAAGTCCCGACGAAACTTTCGGAACTCGAATTTTCCGAGTTTTATCGAAAATTCGATAATTATCGAAATCGAAAGTAGATGATTTCAGCAACCCTCGAATGTACAAGCTGATTTCGGTAACACCCTCGTATTTGTGATATCGGTAACCCTGGAAAATAGCCCGCGAAAGCTCGAAAACAGCCCGATCATGAGGAAAGATAGATTTTAAATTAACTTTACTTATATTTACAGGTTCCCCAGACCATTCCCCAGGTCCCTGTGTTATTTACAGTAACCTACTATTACTATTTCACCCTTCAAATTGATAGAAACCAGCAATCAGTCTAACCCACATTCTGGAGTTGACCAGCTGCTAGAAGCACCATAGTGCCAGCAATCAGTCTAACCCACATTCTGGAGTTGACCAGCTGCTAGAAGCACCATAGTGGTTCAAAAGGCATCAATGACATTAGAGGGGCTATACTGCACGAGCTAAATAAAGATTGCGGCGCGGACACCGACAAGGTCGTAATGTGGTATTAATATCAACAAAAACAAAACAACACAAGAGGGGGGGGGTGAAAAGAACAAAAAAACCCCACAAAGACCTGACGAAGAAGCCCACTAATGAGGGAGGGGACGTTTCAGAATGCAGAGACAACCAATCATGGCTATAATCAGAATGCAGAGACAGCCAATCATGTCTATAATCAGAATGCAGAGACAGGCATTAATGGCTATAATCAGAATGCAGAGACAGCCAATCATGTCTATAATCAGAATGCAGAGACAGCCAATCATGGCTATAATCAGAATGCAGAGACAGCCAAACGTGTCTATAATCAGAATGCAGAGACAGCCAATCATGGCTATAATCAGAATGCACAGACAGCCAATCACGGCTATAATTAGAATGCACAGGCAGCCAATCACGGCGATAATCAGAATGCACAGACAGCCAATCATGGCTATAATCAGATTGTAGAGACAGACAATCATGTCTATAATCAGAATGCAGAGACAGCCAATCAGTGTAGGTAAGATGGAATGTAGGAGAAGCAGACAATGCTATATGTTGCTCTGGAGTGTGAACATCAATAACCAGCCTGACAGACACTGCACCAGTTGACTTGGCAGTTGGCACTTGGCAGCTACGCTAGGGAGGCAATGGGAGCTTAGAAGTATAAATGCGTGGGGGCGGAGTCTGACTGTCCATGTGAAAGGACCCATCGGGGGGAGACTTCCTTCCCAGCGGCCCATTAAATTAAGCCTACAACCAAGCTCGCCAGTCTTGGGGAACAGCAAACTTCCCCTGAAACATCGGACTCACCCGCCATGCCTCCCAAACAGGGGAAAAATCAGGGAAACAAAGCGGAACTAACAGACTTTTGGTCCGCTCCAGAAACCCCGTGCAATTCACAAGATGGCGCCGGAGCCACGCGGGGATCACAGCCGGAGACCGCTCCTTGCACCAGACTGGACCTGGAGAAACTTTATCTACAAATAGAGAAATCAATCCAGGCCTCGCAATCCAGAATCATACAGGAAGTGAAGCAAGAGATAGCAGCTTTAGGAGAGAGGGTGACAACACTGGAATCTACAACAGATGACCTGGCAGCATACTGCAAACAAACAGAGACAGAACTGAAGGAGATCAGACATGATATCTACCTCCTCAGGGACCAACAGGAAGACTCTGAAAACAGGGCACGAAGAAGCAACATAAGGCTCCGTGGTATACCTGAAAGCGTTATGGACATAGAAGCATACCTACCCAGACTATTCCTTAACATCCTGGGAGAAAATTCACAATTGGATCTTACCATGGACAGAGCTCACAGAGCCCTGAGAGCAAAACCTCAAGAGGGAGAACCCCCCAGAGACATAATCTGCAAAATGCACTATTATAAAACCAAAGAGGCTATTATGACGGCAGCACGCAACTCCACCACTGTGGACTTCGAAGGAATACAAATTAGACTGTTCCAGGACCTATCCACAACCACCTTACAAAGAAGGAGAGAGCTGAAACCTATACTGGACATACTTCTTAAAAACCAAATAAAATACAGATGGGGCTTCCCCTTTAAACTAACGGTCCTGAAAAACAATACAATCCCTCACACACACAAAACAAACCAAGAAATAACAGACTATCTACAACAAATACATCTACCCACACTGAAACCAGAACATTTCTCTACTCTACTATCCCCATTCACAGAAGAAGAGGTTAAAAACACGATAAAAGAATTCAAATCTAGAAAATCCCCCGGCCCTAAGTGCGTGGCTAAGAGAGTGGTGTAAGGAGATGGGGTTTGGGTTTTTAGAGAACCGGGCTGACTTCTCTGTTGGCTGCAGACTCTTAAGTAGAGATGGACTGCACCTCAATGATGATGGTGCAGCTGTTTTGGGGGAGAAGATGGCTACCTAGATAAGAGATGTCCTCTTACATCAGGGACACTAAACATCTACTTCAGGTCTTAGAACCTTTTGTCTGGCAATCCAACTATGCCTTATTATCGATGGACATATCGTCCTTGTATTCTTGCATTGCCCATAATTAGGGTTTGTTAGCCGTCAAGTACCACTTGGATATGTACTCTAACTATTCTATCGGCTTGAAAACCTTTATTTTGGAAGCTATTCATTTTTTACTGGTTTTGAACCTCCATATAAGTCAGTTCATTTGAGCAATTTAGCTCGAGCAATTTTCTTTCAAAGGGATTTTCTGTTTTAAAGGGGTTTGTCTGTATTTAAGGAGAGTGTGTTAGGAAACAAAAGCGTTTAACTGTGGTTTGCAGCCTAGTAAATGTACTAACCTAGCACTAGATATTTCTAGGAGGGTGCCTGTGTAAGTAATTAATCACTGGTGTGTTTGTTTGTTTTTTTACTACTTACTACTTGAATAAGGTAGTAGAGCCGTTAAACTAGTGGGATGGGGGTCAGGTAAGTGAACCTATAACGGGGTAGATAGAGAAGGTTAGGGATCAAGTGGGTTTGGGTCTATAGACAAAGTCGAAGGATGTGTAGACGGCTGTGAGGGGGAGGCATTCGAGGATAAGGAGGGCAGTTACGACCATGGGGGGGGGGGTAGTGGAGTAAATCAATTGATAATCTAAATGTTTGTTTACAATGCAAATCTGGCTGGAAAAACCAGGGAACTTGAAAATCATAGCGTTTAATGAAAGGTATTGTGACTGGTATAGCAGAATCATTGTTAATGATTCACAACGCAATGGACAGTAAATATTAATGATACTCCTTGTTTAGACATGACAGAGTTATAAGAAAGGGGAGGATATGTATGTATATTAAACGGAAGTGAAGTGTGAAGCCAAATTTAAGATGGAATAGATGGGGAGTAAACATACGCAGCAACAATATGGGGTGGAATGTGTCAGGACGCAAAAGGTGGTTAAATTATATTGGGGTATGTTATAAAACAGCGCCAAAATCACGGGGAGGAGGTGAAAGAATCTCCATAATAGCAGTTGGCGAAGGCTGCTGTATGGGCCTGTTCTGGTTATGGGGGATTTTAACTACCCTTACATAGATTGGGTACCGGAACTGACCAGTAACCAAGGTATAAAGAATCTTAAATTTCCTATATGAGCTTGTCTTTCACAGATGGTAGAAGTTCCTATTAGACAAATGCGTTGTTGGAAATCTGGTTGATATCAATCACCCTAATAACCCTGAGCTCAGTTTGGAGAGGAAAGTAATGGGAAGCTTAGGAATAGTGACCAGATATGTGCATCTTTAATATAGTTGGCAAGAAAACTAAAGTGCCTGGCTTACAAAACTTTTAACTTTGGAAAAGCTAATTTATGCTGTTAAAGGAAGCACTCCTGCTCATAGATGGGGGGAATTATTTCTATGTAAAGATACAGAGCAGATGTGGACCACTTTAAAGGGATAATTAAAACTATTACATTTTCAAATTCGGTACCTTTATAGGACAAGATGTAAAAAATTAGGTCCCTCCTGCAATGGCTTAATGCTCAGTAAAAAGGTGAAATGGAAAAAAAAAAATAAGTTTTATTAAAAATTTGAAAACAGAAGGCACAGAACAGGCTTACAGGGAGTACAAAAGCTGTAATAAAGAGTGCAAGAAACAATTAAACTAGCTAAAATAGAAAATGAAATACAGATTGCCAACAAAGCAAGTCCAACCCCAAAATTTTTTTTAAGTATATAATGGTAAAAAAAGATGAGGACTAGAATGTGGGACCATTAAATAATGGGGGCTGAGTGGTTGTAGAGGATGCCAAAAGGCTAATCTGCTAAACCGTTTTTTTTTAACGGTTTTTTACTGTTGAGAATCCTTGCCCTTACAGCAGGGATTGTATAATATGCAGGGAAAATAGAAGTATTCATATTGCAACAGAGGATATGTTACGAAACAATTTAGACAAAAGTTATATCATAAAGCGCCAGGACCAGATGTGATTGCATGCCTCGTTTTAAAAGAGTTTAGTTCATTCTCACTAGACCACTGTTTCTCATCTTTTCAGATTTGGCTTTGTCTGGGGATGTGCCGGTGGATTGGAAAAAAGCCAATGTAATACCAATATTCAAAAAAGGTAGTCGTTCACTGCCTGGTAACTATAGACCTGTAAGCCTAACATCAGTGCTAGGGAAGGTGCTGGAAACTTTGTTACGGGATCATATCCTTGACTTTGTCTCCAGAGATCATCTTATTAGTAGTAGTCAGCATGGATTTATGAGAAATAGATCATGCCAGACAAATTTAATTGGTTTTTATAAAGAAGGGAGTAAGAAGTTAGATTCAGGCACAGCATTGGATGTGGTATATTTGGATTTTGCGAAAGCTTTTGATACTGTGCCACATAGGTGACTAATGTATAAACTGAAGACTGTTGGCCTTGAAGAAAACATTTGTTCATGGATAGAGAACTGGTTATTGGATCGCAAACAGAGATTGGTGGTTAATAGAGCTACATCTATGTGGGCTAAAGAAGCGGAGTGCCTCAGGGTTCTGTACTGGGGCCGCTTCTGTTTAATCTGTTTATAAATGACTTAGAAGGGGCATTGAGAGCAAGGTCTCTGTGTTTGCTGATGACACTAATCTATGCAGAGCTTTGGAAACTTCAAATGATGTGCAAGTGCTGCAAGCAGACCTAGATAGATTATCACAATGGGCAGCAGAATGGCAGATGGGATTCAATGTTGATAAATGTAAGGTGATGCATTTGGAATTTAATAATCCCTGTGCCACCTACACCATAAATAACTCTGTGTTAAGTGCATCTGTAATGGAAAAATATTTGGGGGTTCTGGTAGATAACAGACTTAGCTATAGCAAACAATGCCAGGTAGCAACGGCTAGAGCTAGCAAGATATTGTCTTGTATAAATAGGGGAATAGATTCAAGAGAGAAAAATGTTATTCCTCTTTACAAGGCACTGGTAAGGCCTCAACTAAATGCGTGGGGATTTGATGGTCTTATACAAATATATTAATGGGCCATACAATGAACTCTCTGGTGCATTGTTCACTAATAGGTCATATCAGAGGACTCATGGACATCCTTTAAGGCTGGAAGAAAAGAAGTTTCATCTTCGGGTTAGGAAAGGTTTCTTTACAGTGAGAACGGTGAAACTGTGGAACTGTCTTCCAGCAGATGTGGTAATGGCAAGTTCATTAATTAGTTTTAAAAAAGGACTGGATAAGTTTCTAAAACTAAAAAATATTGAGAATTACTGGTATTAATACATATACTGTAGTTCTGGTTGGTACAGGGATACTATATAATATTGAGAATTACTGGTATTAATACATATACTGTAGTTCTGGTTGGTACAAGGATACTATATAATATTGAGAATTACTGGTATTAATACATATACTTTAGTTCTGGTTGGTACAAGGATACTATATAATATTGAAAATTACTGGTATTAATATATATACTGTAGTTGTGGTTGGTATGGGGATACTATATAATATTGAGAATTACTGGTATTAATACATATAGTGTAGTTCTAGTTGATCCAGGAATACTATATAATATTGAGAATTACTGGTATTAATACATATACTGTAGTTCTGATTAGTACAGGGATACTATATAATATTGAGAATTACTGGTATAAATACATATACTGTAGTTCTGGTTGGCACGGGGATACTATATAATATTGAGAATTACTGGTATAAATACATATACTGTAGTTCTGATTAGTACAGGGATACTATATAATATTGAGAATTACTGGTATAAATACATATACTGTAGTTCTGATTAGTACAGGGATACTATATAATATTGAGAATTACTGGTATAAATACATATACTGTAGTTCTGGTTGGTACAAGGATACTATATAATATTGAGAATTACTGGTATTAATACATATACTGGAGCTAGGGTTGTACGGGTCTACTATATAATATTGAGAATTACTGGGTTAATCCATATACTGTAGTTCTGGTTGTACAGGATACTATATAATATTGAGAAATTACTGGTATAAACATATACTGTAGTTCTGGTTGGTACGGAAATACTATATAATATTGAGAATTACTGGTGTTAATACATATACTGTAGTTCTGGTTGGTACAGGGATACTTAATATATTTGAGAATTACGGGTATTAATACATAATACTGTAGTTTCTGGTTGGCAGCAGGACTTCTATAAAATTGAGAATTACTGGTATTAATACATATACTGTAGTTTCTGGTTGTACAGGATACTAGTAATATTGAGAATTACTGGATTAATACATATACTGTAGTTCTGGTTGGTACAGGGATACTATATAATATTGGGAATTACGGGTATTAATACATATACTGTAATTCTGGTTGATCCAGGGATACTTTTTCGATTGCCATTTTGAAGTCAGAAGGGATTTTTTTCCTCCATTTATTGGCTGTTTTTTTTTTCTTGTACCTTCCTCTTGATCAACTGCAAAAAAAAAAATGGGAGTTTTAAGAAACTTATTTGTTTAATCAATTAGTTACATATGTTTTTACACTATTCTAACTTTAATGCCATACTACCTGAATGGCTTAAGAGTGAAACAATGATAATAATAGAGAAAAATAATACATAGGAAATGTATATTATTTAACAATTAGTTAATTATAGGAAACATGCAAAATGAACTGCCTCGTTTAGGCATATGTTCAACTCCTATACCAAATTTAGCAGTGCACAAGGTATACAAATGTCTCAAGTAAGTAACGAAAGAAGAGGTGCCTCGGTGCATATATCAGAAGTGCACTCATACCTCAGGCACTCACCACCAGCATGAGCTAGTATAAAACAATCCTTTATTGTGGCAACATGCTGGAGTAAACATCAAGTGCTAGTAAACATTTAAAAACATACAAACAGCACATATGTATCCATGTAATGGATATAGTAACAAAGTAAGCACATATCCCTTGCCTAACAGAAATGATTTATACAGGGCCTCAATACTCATCTGTCAAAGTGTCTAAGCCCACAGTCACCAGTCACCATGGGACGTCCCAGCATAGTAAGGCAGAGGAAGGCATATGAGAGGTGGGATCAGAATACAATAAAGAATTGCAGTCTGAGGCGCTGAACCGTTTCGCTGCGTTGCACGATTCCTGCTCACTCCCTAGTGGGGCCTGCCCTACTCATAAATCCATTTCCCCTCAACTTGGAGAAGCCATTTCTCTATATTTCCTCCTACTGGGTCCCCACTGTACCTTTAAAAACATCAATTTGTTGATTTATTTACCAGCATAATATTTTGCCAGACACTACACAATTGGTTCACTCCCAGCGTGGGAGATTGTGGTAACACTGGATGTTTTTAGCTAGACTGTGTATTGTGTAACCATTAGTGCATTGCAAGTCCTGGTTTTGTGCCACGGACATCCCCCCCTAGCTGCATTCCATCTGTGTGGAAATGGATAGTGGTTGCTCATCAAGAAGGGGGTGAGTGAACTTTTTCTTCTGGTGACAGTACTACTGCCATTCCCCCATCACATTTATCTATTTTCCCATTTCCTCTCCCCCGGATTAGGATATTTGGTATTTATCTTGTGGTTTTGCAATATTATTTCAGGATTGACTCTTAGATTGTGAGGGGTCGGTCAGGTTGGAGATTTCAATTTTGGTCACAAGGACTTGTGTGCTAAAAGGGTTCTTCTCAGGGTCTATCGTTTTTTGTATATTTGTAGTATGGTTGTTTCAATCCTCCTAAGTGGGATTGGTCCAGACCTTTTAATATGAGTGTGCTCACTGCATCACCTTATGTTTTATTAGTTTATATAACAAATATAACCTGATATAATAAATAAAGCCTGAAATATCTACTAAATCTGTATGTGAAGTTACACAGAATAAACTGATTTAATTAACACCAACATGCTATTTACAACACAACACTATCAGATCATGTAGTTTCTAATGACTATAGAAGGGAAAGGGTTAATGTAAAAATCCCAGATCCCGGTGGGACTTGTAAATCAGTTGTTGCATGTTTAACTGATTCTGATGTTTAATTAATAAATAGACCAGGATATTTTAAAGTGCCCCATGTGCGAGTGAAACTAAGAGCCCTTCTTAGGTGATGGTCTGAGCATCAGTCTCCGAATCTTCTCATATCGCCTATGCATCCTCGTACGGTCCGGCGTCGAGTGTGTTATGCCTGCGGATTTCTCGGAAAATTAGAAAATTTGAAATCCGCGAGCGGACCCATTTGTAGACCCATTAAACATGAAGTTCAGCAAAATCCTTTTCGAAAATACGATCTTCTAACAAAAGGGTATAGTGATTCTCCTCCGAATGTGACGTCACTGTGTGGGTTGCGTCCGTCCCAGTAAAGTGTGTAAAAAGCATGAAATTTTGAATTTAGCAAGGATCTCTCTTATTTTCCCATATTCACGAGAAATCCTAGTAATTTTAAACCCATTTGAAAACGTGGTTGGAAGGCGAAAAATCCGATCAGCCGTTCGCAAAGTATGCGACGCACACTCTGATTGCATTCTAACTCAATGCCTAATGGGACTATTCTGGTGCAAGGGCTGGTGTCCACATAACTCAATGAAGTATCATGTGTGAAATTGACTACAGCTTTCCCACTCCAGTGATTTACGTCATTTCGCCTGGTTAAACATCCGCTTAAAATATAACATTTGAATTTCAGCGATGCTTTGGGGCAGGATCCTTCTATATTATTGAAAAGTTTATTACCAATATACTGAAGATAGTAATAGAGAGTGTCTGGGACATGCATAATCATTTGTTGGGCTAAGCAGATGTATCAGAGATTTTGTTCTTAGATGGCTTTGCTTTGTTGGTTTGCGGGCATGTGTATGTGTTCACCCTGGAATTATTTTGTACAGTGTGGTGGTGGGCTGACACTCTCTACATTGATCTCTACATCTAGTTTTACCACTCCACCAGCGATGACCAGTAGGGGTAACACCATAGCTACATTTTTCACTGTACCTCTTACAACGCGTTTTGCGCATGTGAGAAATTAGCATGCGATTGCTATCACAATGTCTGGGTGGCTGCACTTTGCGTCGTTTGTTCAGAGTGCAGGAGCCGACAATTTTTTATTGGTAATGCGCATGCGCTCAATTTGAATTTGCGTGGATCACCTCGCACAAGGGATGGTAATGCCATAAAAGTGAGCTAAGGCGGGCCCTGCTTTTCACTCACATTGCCGTCTGTCAAAAAAAAACAGTGTGGCCTCAGCAAGTGACTAAATATTACATCAACATTCCATATCCCAAATTCAGGGAGTAGTGTGTGGTGTGTGGTGTGTGTGTGTGTGTGTGTGTGTGTGTGTGTGGTGTTGTTGTGGTGTGTGTGTGTGTGTGTGTGTGTGTGTGTGTGGTGTGTGTGTGTGTGGAAACATATTCTATATATAATGGATCTATGTTCAAATAATGTAATTAAACCTTACGGTCCGGGTGCTTTATCTATCCCTAGTAAGGGTTATTGCGTTATTTTCACACTTATGTATGCTTCTTAGTCCTGTTTTAATACCGCGTCTCCCCTCGTGACACAACATTTCCTAATCTTCCCAATTTTTTATAAACTTCCAGCCTCTATTGCTAAATGTCATTATTAGGCCAAATCGAAAGGCCACTAATACCACTATTAATCTCTCAAATTTATTATTTATATGCACGGACAAACAGGACCATGTTAAAAAATCTACTTAAAGTATCATATACTGTGACATGCGGTTCCACAATACTATGGATCTCACAATGATCTGGCGTCAAACTGATGGGATTGTCCGCTATCAATCACTTTGGTTGAGAAAGGGTCGGGAATATTTGAGATGATATGAGACGGACACCAGCAAGTGAAGACGAAAGGAAGGAATTATCAGGAAGGTGGATGTGTGGCTTGTACTTTCTTAATTTAATACCAACCTTTCTGTTCTGAGTATAATTGCTAAAACTATGCAATGTGATTGTTCTCTTGCTGAAAAAAAGTGTCGAGCACTCAAAGGCTTTTACGTTCATTCTTCCATGTATTTTGACAACAAAAAAAGTCCCCTAAGAAATGTTTGGATTTCTATTTTCCATTTCTCTGCAGACATAAAAAACTAATGATTTGAGAGAAGTTTCAATGGTGTCCCGTCTTTATGGGAGCCCACAGTGTTATGACGTGTTTCTGTTGTGATAAGTTTGTAAAATACCCAATATGATTAAAGCTGATACCCAGTGGTTGATGGTTCGCTGCCATGAGGAACATAAAATACCCAGGATACCACAAACCCAATATAAGTGTAGAGGTGGGGTGGAAGAAGATTTAAACAGCACTGATCAGTTTACCTCCCCTGAGAACCGACAATTACGGAATCCCAGCACAGGTACAATGGTTACACTGGCGGTACATTATGATAGCCCAGGCCAATACCATGAACTGTACACACCAACAAAGAAACAAAACAAACGATCCATGGGGCAAAAACACCCAAATCTCGTAGACCAACTTCACAAATTTAACATGACTGGTCTTGGAATAAACTGATACTTATCATAAAAACATTGCAATTCAATATTCAAAGAAATATAGCTGTGTCCTCCATATCCTGAGACTTATTAACATGGATGCTTTATATGGAATAAAGATATATTAGTGATATTCCCTTCCATATGATCTATACTACTCCACCACACTGGAATCAGCGATATTCCATTGTAGCATTTATGGACCTAAAGGTACAGTATGGGAAATATTTCAAGGTTTAAGTTGGTCTTAAAGCAGTATGTGGGCTGTTACCAACTCCCCCTGGTTACGAGATTACCCAGGACTTTTGCTGCACTGCCTAGCAAAAAATAGTACAAAAGGCTTGTAAAAGTGTGGGAGTCCTACCCAAAAACGTTACTACTATATCTTATATTATGGGGAAACACATTTAGCAATTTTTTCTGCTACAACTACAGATCTTTATTTTTGCTCTAGGTTCCAGTTGAGTGACGCTATAGTATATAAGGAGTGTGTTATGGACGCATTAGCAATTAAATAATAGGAATTTCCAACATGAATCATAAAAATATCCACCACCAGTCCAACACCACGTAACAAAAATAATGGACAGACACTTTTAAAAAATAATAATGTGTTAATTGGTCGTTGCGTTAAATTACCTGTCGAGATCCCACAGTATAACTAACACTGTACTAAACAGTGAGAGAGTATTGTGGTTCGGGTAAGCAGCATTGTGTGTGTTGGATTAAAACCTGCATTTGTGTGCTTAAGGTTTCTCATTCATCCAGGTCATGGTATATCTGTTGATTGCAGTTAGATCAACTGGACTTGAAATGTAGTCTTGAAGACGTTTCGCTAGTCATCCGACTGGCTTTCTCAATCAGAATGACTTGTTACAAATCTGTGGGCCATATGTACCTGGACAAGTATATTCTGAAATTGCGAAAGCCAGTCCGGAATTGACTAGCGAAAACTGTCTTCAAGAACTACATTTCAAGTCCAGTGTGATTTAAACTGAATTACAACAGGATAAAACCTCATTTACTTATTAAGTTGTTTGTGTTACTATGATAATGTAAAATATGCATTGCATCCAGGTGTGTTGCAAGGGCAATAGTGTAAGCCCCACACTACCAGTATAGGACAGTAGGTACCTGTGTTGTACATCATATACAATAAAATTAAAATATTACATCTCTCTGTTAATACTAAACATGTTCAGTCTTTGGGGTCACCAATACTATGGACACCCCAGTAGTTCAATATCTGGGACTGATCATATCCGCCACTGCAGATGCATATATCATCGGATTGATATTACCTAAATGAAGGCCCAAAAAGGACAAGGCGGGCCAGTCTGTACAAAGATATAATTTGGATTACTTATTCTAAAGGGAGACCAGTATTCGTCTACGCATAGTGATTATGTGGGCGCTCTGATACAATTCAAATTGTGATCAATTGCTTCAATTATATATTTAACAACAGCAACACTGCCCCCCTTATCTGCTATTCAAAAATTAGTATAAATGTCCCTTACTTAGAAATTCTATAATGCCTTTAACCTTCCCTTGACACCAGGGGATTAGAGTCCTGGCATTAGATTGCATACCACCTGCTTAGCAGGTCGGGTTGGGTAACCCGCTATTGAGTTGAATGAGTGATGGGATTCCTTATACAATTTTTTTTTTACTTAAAGAGTCTCTTTGTTTGCCTGCCTTGGAGTCACGATTGTTACGTTAGTTCTTGTAATTAGGGTTATTATTGTTGTATAACTAAGGGAACATTAAATGATGAATGCTTTAGAAGCACCAAGAAAAGAAAATGGGCATATTTATAAAGGTGCAGTATCGATTTTTAGCGATACACCCTTAATGAGTCGGAAGCATGATCATTAAAACCCCAATCAGTATTTCCGATCTTCCGTTTAAACGATCGTATTTTCGATCGTAGATTTACGGATTCTCCATAGAATACCCATTGTGGTATTGTGTGTGTGGTTATTAACGACCATTCGGTCATAAAGTCGATTGCGTGCCATACATTACTACTGCGATTGTAGCAATTAACTAACCCGCTAAAAAGCGATACCGCGTCTTTATAAATAGCGCCCATAGTAAGTATGATTTAAAACAACATAAACAGGACCTAATTGATTGTACATTGTGCTAGTCTAAGTTATGGAAAAACTGTGAGCACTGATCAAAACATTTACATGTAACCGCATCCTTTCGGGTGTGTGGACCATGTAGTGAACGTGCTCTAGTGGAATTAATCTCTCCTGGAAAAACAAAAAAAGAAGTTGTCGAGGGGTTGAGAATTTTAGAAGAGGTAAAGACATGAGTGGTAAAAGGATTTAAAATATCATAGTGTGTTCCATCACAGAGAAGGATAAACTAGTCTACATCCACCCTTTGGGAGGAAATAACCTCAAACGTTAGGTGATGGAGAGCAAAAGGAGACAAACAGGATTATCCCCATCCCCCGGTTGACGTGAGCATCACAGACACAGAGCGGTATTTATAACATTTGTTCAATTATCGGCAATTGTTCTGGATATGACCTTATTACTACTTGGAAAAACCACAGCTAGTAGCATTTGTTTTTTTGTCCCAGTGGTATTTATTGCTTTTTTGTCAGGGTGTAATGCTACATAACAACTGGGATGGGGTCCAGGACCCCTAGTAGTCTTGCAAGGCGGCCCTTCTTGGTCCTGCAAGGGCCCTTTTAGGGCCGACATGGTGCTCCCAGTTGTAATACACTCCTGTAATCAGTATCTAATGCTGCATAATCCTGTGCTAAGGGTACACTGGAGACCAGGCTGCTACCGAGGATTATCGGGATGCTGGATAAAACACATGAGCGGGACCAGTGGCCAACAAAAACAATCTCCAATGTATCAGACTGCGTTTGCAATCCTCTTCAAAAATCAAAACCCCTTCTTGTAGCAGGAGTGTGGGTACCTACCCTCCAAACACCTCAGCAAATGAACATCTCGCTTTACCTCCTAGTTCAATAACCAGATTTATGCCAAATGTTGTTCATAAATAAAGAAGAACTGGTCAAAGCTTTACAGTCCATTCTCATACATAATAAGGGGAAATACTTCAAAAAGGCAAGTAGGGGCAATCACTCAAAAGTAGCAAGACCTGAACTAAGAACGAATGACCTGGCGAGCTCTTCAACTGTTATATGTAAATTTCATAATGCACCGTAGCATTCTACTAAAGTAGAAGTATACATCAAGATAAGATTATTATCAGAATAAATAATTAAATCAAGATAGGTATTTTTGTACCCGGTACGGAATTCGAGTATGCTTTGTACATAAACTACAGTGTATACACAGTAAGTCATTACAGATAATAAAACGTTACATTCATTAATATTTGTTAATTGTTTGGGACATGCATCGACTATTAGTAGGTGAGGTGCGTAGAGTCGAATGGATTAAAGGTTAAAAGCAGGTGTTGTTGAATGTTGATTTCTTGTGGTTTGATGGAAGCCACCCTATGGGACTGAAATATGGGGTATCGTGTGGTTGTTGATTTTGGATTGGAGGGCAGAGTCGATTCCAAGTCTGCCGAGTTTAAGATACGACTGGAGAGGAGAGTATGAGTGATAGGATCAGTGTGTGGAGTCCAAGCATAGAATGTTACAGTAGTTAAGACGGTGAGATTATAGGCAGGATGAGCATTTTATAGTGGAGAGGAGTAGAAGAGCTTTCGGATCCTAGCAATATCGGATGAAACGACCAGGAGTCCTACGCAACCTGTTAGGTGATGATGGAAGGAAAGAGAGGAGTCAAAGATACTCCAGGGACAGCGTGGCAGATTCAAACGTGAGTTAATGACCATATTGTTCAATATGAGATGGAAAGGGAGGACTAGGCCGTGTCCAGTTTGGGAAAAATGGTTAAGTCCATTTTTGGATAGATTGAGTTAAGGCAGGGTGCACCATCCAGGAAGAGATAAGAGCAAAACATGTAGAGATGTTGGGTATTGAACTTTATGATTGAGTTCGCGGGGGGACAATTAAATTTGGGTATCACCCTCAGCATATAGTATTTCATCTTAAGCCGAAGGAACTGAATATTTCTCCTAGAGAGGATAGGTAGTAGGGAGAAACAGCAAGGGTCCTAAAACCGAGCCTAGGGACCCCCACCAAGCGGACAGGAGAGAAAGTCTTGGCAAAGATACAGAGAAAGATCTGTTAGAAGGAAATATAGGAAGATAACGATGCCTTTGCGCTTGTATTGTTAGGATGCCCAGAGAAATAGAATCTGTATAGAGGAGTGGTCCACAATATTTCAAAGCAGCCGTAGGTCAAGGAAGAATGAGGACGGAGAAACTGTCCCTCTTGGCTTTGGGCAGCTGTAGGTCATTTGCAGAGGGCCATTTTGAGTTGATGTACCCGGTCAGAAATCATTGATTGTAAATGGGTCAATAAGTTATTAGCATGGAGTATTTAGTAATGCGTGTAGAGACGTAGACGTTCTAAAGAGTTTTGTATGCAAACGGTAAAAGGGAGATGGGCGGTTAGTTTGAGGAGACATGTGCGGTGGCCAGAGAGGGTTTTGCTTAAGAACGAGTTTGACGCATCATGTTTATTTAAGCAGCAAATAAAAATCTCAGGAAGTCTGGGAGGAACTCTTAAACAATGTGGTCATTGCAAGGCCTGATTATTCTTTCTTGAGGTTGGATGGAGGAGGTTCGGGTTGTAGAAGTAAATAATTGATGCGAGAGTGAAGCTGTGTAATCTGTGGACTACCTAGTGGTCCCTAGGTCAGATTTTAGGGAATGTTTAGGAGCATTGCTGTGATCATGGTAGGATTAGCACTGTGTGAGATTTGTTATCCGGAATATCTTGGTCCGTGTTGTCACTGGAGAGAATGAGGCTTGGTGGTATAGAAAGTTAGCGGCCCGGTATTTGCTTAGGCGTCATCATGTGACAATTGTATAAGTCACGGGTAATTGAATAGCCGGACAGTTCGGGGAAAGAAAGATTAGAGAGCCAGGGTTCTCAAACTCTGCAAGGAAAGTGGTCTGAGAGCTGAGCAGAATGGGGTTTGTTAAGGTGCCACTACTAGTAGACTTACTCGAAAGTTTGCCTTGTCCGATCTCCTAGTTAACACCAAATTTCACTTAGATAGTACTTCAACTTCTTGGATGAGCTTCATTTTGGATGGACTTTCCGCATAGTCTAAGGCCTGCAAAGCTCGGCCTATGCTTGTTCTAAATTTTATAGGGTAACATAATTTGAGACAATGACAGGGAATATCTTACATGTAGAGGGGAGAACAACCAGCCATAGAGGAGGAGGGACTTCTGTTCCTCCCCTCACCCATTATGGTCGAAAACCAGGTGACAAGAAGGAATTAAACTGCAATGTGAGTGTTGCGAGCTATGGTTTCTCCTGTACCACATTTGTTTTCAATTTCCTGTATTATGTTCCAATACCAAGGACAGGTCTGAAGGACCTGCACCACATCCAACATGTAGATATTTCGAGTGCATGTGCGATTCCAATATATCTCATAGCTGCACATTCCGACCATCGGCTGACATACTCATGTCGGCCATAAAACTTGGCACATCTGACGACCCACTCAATATAAGTAGTAAGTCATTCTATGTATCTATTCCCATACCAACTGATCCTATATTTAATGGATTATTACCCAAGATGTGGGTCTACCACCAATAAACAATTGCAACGGTACAAAGACACGCCCTGTGCAGATTAGGTATACGACCATCAATATACAAATTGGTCAAATTCAATAGAGCAAATAGTCACCAAGTCGTGTATATACAATATGTCACATACTTAATGAACAACCCTGGTATAATAACGAATTACAGGTTTAAGTCAGGTACGACAAAGTCAATGTAAATTTGTTGGTCTTTTTTAGGACATAACACAATTGTAGTCTTAGAGTTGTGTTGTCCATATTCAATTTTGTGTCTCTGGGGCAATAAAATCATATTTGCAGACTCTAGTTTAGTAGAATCTTGGTCTCTCACTTCTGTTTCTTGCGCAGTTAAGTCACCATTAGCAGATGGTGCGAATGGTTTCCCTAACTTTGCTTCACTATCTGAAGGCTCCTACTATCATATGAATCAATGAGTGATATTTTGTCTAATACACCTGATTGCGGATGCACCTTAACTAAACTCTGTTCTCATGTTAACATCGACTATACGCGTCATCAGGTCGGATATTAGATATTGGTATAGGTGGAGCCAGTATCCACAGCTTGTTGTCTACCTCCTTTTAATCTAACAGTACTTTACGAATTGCAAAAGAAAGTTACCAAGGACCTGTGTTGTTGCTCCAATCTTGTTATTTTTCTCATATGTGTGAAAACGCACTTCGTTGCATGGACTTCTACGCTATGGTTAACCTTGGGCCAAAGGTGCAAAATCATTGATTACATAGAAAAACGAAGTCAATGTTATTAATTTTAGTGGTACACTCATGTGGTTTCTTTTTTTAAAATGCACTCTTATATGCGTGGTAGGGGATCTGGGCATCTTTATATATGGTAATCTGTTAGTACTATTTTTCCAGTTCATACCATGTCCAGTGTTGTTTGCTAGCCCCTCCTATTGTTCACCATCGCTGTAGTTCCCTCAGGTCACAGTATGAATGCTGTAGTCAATGCTTCGATCAGTAAGTTATATGTGCATATTACCTGCTAACATCAGTTGCCTAAGCGTTTCGGAGAAGTGAAGGTTGGGCTGGCTTTTGTGTGCCTTACCCAATCTTGGTTTAATAGGTTAAGGTTTGTTTTGCACAACAAATCCTATCACTTTATGATATGCAATGTCAAGTGTGCTCCTTCTTTTTATCCTTTTTCATACTGGGCTTACAAAGCTCTTCGTATTTTCGCATCCACCCAGGGAGGGGGATCAGTCCAAGGATCTTAACCTACAGACTATGCATTCGCAAAGATCTTCAGTTCTCACTGGTCAAGCCCCCTCAGTTCACCAGTCGTGGTCAGGGAGGGTCAGCCCTCCAGTTCACCAGCCATTGTGTGCAGCCCAGCACAGCCAGCGTAAGTCAGCCCTCCAGTTGTACCAGTCACGTTAGTCAGCCGCTCAAGTTTACCAGTCCACTGTTAGGTCAGCCCAAGTTTCCCCATGTAACGTTGGGTCAGCCTCCAGTTTACAGTCAGTGTAAAGTCGTCCTCCAGTTCCCCAATCAGTATTAAGTCAGCCCGCCATTTGTCACAGTCAAGCGTAGGTCAGCCCTCTAGTTCACCAGTCAGGGTTAAGTCATCCCTCAATTTACCAGTGAGTGTTCAGGTCACCCTCCGTTTACCAGTCAGTGTTAAGTCAGTCCTCCTGTTCCACCAGTCAGTATTGTCAGCACTCGGTTCACTAGTCATGTTAAGTCAGCCCTCCGTTCACACACCTGTTGAGTCTGTCTATCTGTTCACAAAGCCAGGTTTATGTTCGGCCCTCTAGTCTTACAAACCAGTGTTCATCCATCCACCACCACACCACCACCCACAAAACCAGCCAAATCCACAAGTCCACACAGCAACTTTTTTTTTTCCGGCGTTTCAGCTAACAAAAGTTCTGAACACCCTGAATTTTTTGTATCATTAACAATGATAAACTGAGGATGGAGGAAACGTCAAATTTATTAAAAAAAATCCTAGATAAAAACATGGAACCCCCAGTTACAGATATGTAGCATAGGAGATTTTAAACAGGCAAACATTGTAATGTAATAAAATTAATGACTTTTTTTGGCCGTGACTTTTTTTTATTTTACAGAAAGATGCGATAAAATTGGTACTTTAAAATACTATACTATAAATGGTTATTGCATTAACTTGCCTTCAATTACTGTTAATTTACATGAATACTTTTCCTTTCATTAGCCAAATCAAAGTTAGTGTATTGTGTATTGACCTATTGGGCATAGAGCATGTTATTGTTAGGAATTTCCCCATGTGTTTTGTGTCTGTTTGTTTTATTAACCATTAAACTTGTTGGAAAGGTAAAATATTCTTTTACTCACAAGAGCACTGTTTCCCTTTATGCCATGTACCCATGTGGGTGCACAGAACCGCAGCAGGTCTGAACACAGAAGACAAAATAGTGTGCATATGAAATCTGGTGTGTAAACACACAAATCTTGTATTCTCACAAAGGATATATTTTTTTTGTGCACAGTCAGTTGAGTATCTAGAGGTGAACACTGCCCTAGAGTCAGTATAAGCCAGACAAAATTGGTAGTTTGTAACAATAAATTTTCTCTTGCGATTAATCATGTTTTTCGGTCTGACAGACAAATAGTCCAGTTTTCTTGGGGACCAGTCCACATTGGCGAGGGTGCGGTCCCAATCTTGGACTTAAAATGCAGCGCAGAGCATTCTTAAAATAGAACACTACATTAGAAACACTATAAGTCAATCAATAATTAGCTTTCACTAAGATATAGTTATCGTTAAACAGGAATTAAAATTAAATCCACAAAAACACAAAAAGGCTGGTCTCCTCTCCCTTTGTTGTGCTGCTGGGTTTGATTTATCAATTTAACCTGTGGGTAATAAGGGACAGCTCCCATAATTACACCTCAGCTAAGTGTGATGCTTATACTTCACAGGGAAGGCTGTCAGTCTAAACTACGTCCTAGAAGCTGACAGCCAATCATGTTACAGGTCAGAGACCAATCTCCCTCTGACACAGAAACAAGTGAAACATATTTAACTTGTCGCTGCCCTAACCAATGATGTATTCCTTTGCTTTCATACAAAAAGAGTAATCTTTGCAGACATACAGACTTAGCCAACAGGGATATAGAGAACACAGAATGTTAAAATTTCGGTTAAAAAATAAGGTGTTTCTAGGAAGACAAACCTGCAACCTTATGTACTCTGTCTTGGAACTAAAACCAATAGTACAAAAACTGGTAGAATCTTATTCTTTTCAGCTAGGAATAAATAGAAACAACAACCCCAAAAAGCAGTAAACTAGTCAGTGGGCCTACTATATATCATAAATAAAGCTGGAGGATTTAACCTGTAAATTATGGGCTTGTGTTTTATATGTTCACCCCCAACAAAAATGTATCTGTTAGCGAAGACCTATAGCCCAAACACCTCCACACCCCCCCTTGCTAGGTTTAATAGTAGATAGAAATCAGCCTATATACAACGTATTAACACACAGCATGTTCCTCGGACTGACGTTCTGCTTGTCTCCATACCTTTTTTTTGTTTTTCCATGCACAGAAGCAACACAGACACAGACCAGAAACCAGCAGCGTGCAAAGTGATTGGCTGAAACATCATGTCTCAAAAATCACTATCACAGCTGCTTGGGGTCTGGGACAGGCCCTTTAAACACTATTATTTGTACACAACATCATAGGGTGGCTCACAGGAGAAGTAAAACAATTAGTCTGCTTGTATAAATAGGGGAACTATTAAAGTGGGTTAATACAGTGCAAAGCGCAGTAGTACTGTACAGAGATCCCTATACTTTATCTCTCCTATGATATCTAGTAGTTGCAGCAATTAAAAAAAACCCAATGAGGCAGCACCCAATCAAATAGTAAGTAGCCAGCTGTCCTTTAGTAAACTGTAACCAAACAGGACTGGCTCCGCTGACGCTTTCGCCCGCCCTAATGTTCTTCCTTAAAGACAACTCCAACCCTCATAAGAACATCGTGTTAGAGGAATGCCGCCCATTTAAAAATATTTTGATATATCATAGTTTTTGTCCTTATGAATTCATTACTGTATGTCGGCTGATGGCTTTGGATGCCTCATGGAAACTGAGCACCTTTAGAAAACCTGTACTGAGCAGGCCACTGAGCTTGGGCATTCTCAGAAGAGGCTGATAGTGGGCTTACATTCAGTCATGGGCTGTGAGTCAACTGTCAAATCCATAACTGACAGTTACTAACTGGAGAACGACTGGAAGCAGAGAAGAACGGGAAACAGGACATTGATGCAGGATTTCAGGTTAGACTTACACCTTTCACATTTAAATATTACGTTTAGGGTTTTGGGGGGTGATTAACTGTAGTAATTTTTCATTTTAGGGCTGGATTGCCCTTTAAAAAGTCAGTTTATAAGTACGACCTTCTTTTGTGGCTTTAAGGTGATATATACCCCACTTCCATCTGCGTAATGGCCGCTACTACGTATGTGTCGTGACGTACTTTCACTAAGTTGTGCTCCATGCACGACTTTGTAGTATGATGACGTTATTGTTGCGATAGTGACTATTTAAATGGGGCACTTGTTATTAAGTATAGCCTGTCCACTGTTCCCTTAGTAAAATACCATAGCAGAAGTGTTTCTGAGTAATATGAATAAATCACCATCGTTATTAATATTCATTGGAGTTTTTTGCCTGTCTATGAGCTATTGTAGGAGAGATCAGTACATACACTTGTACCTTTTATTAACCCTACTCGTAACTATGTCTCTTTACAGCAGACATATTTTTCATCATTATCCTGTGAGCAAACCTATGGTGTGTATACTGTTATATATAGCATATATACCAAAGGCTTCCTTGCTAGGACCTACTCATGTTTGATATATTTATAAATTGTTTCTAGATTCTACTCCCCTAACGTTGTTTTCCAATAAGGGATTTTTTATTACTTTCCTTTAAGGTGTCACAAACCTCGTTTTTATTTTTGAGTTTACCTTATTTGAATTGTGTTTGCTAGACACCTAACCATATACCGGACATACACAAACAGTGTCCTGTTTCACAGCTTGTGTAAACAATTTGTAAAGAACACATAGACATTGAATACTGGGGTCAGGGGCATGGCCCAATAGGTGCACTGTTCACAAGGCTCATTAAAGACACTAACTAGATTGTAAGCTCTACAGGCAGACTTTTTCTTCCTCTTGTGGCAAAGCTCTAGCACTTCTATTTATATATTTATATATTTATGTACTGAAACCATCTATGTATTTATCCCTTGTAATGACTTTATTTTATTGTTCTGTACAGCGCTGTGTCCCCAGGGACTTTAGAGATAAACTATACATACATATCAATACATACATACATAAGTTACATACATATCATGGCTGTAAGTTGTACTGGCAATAGCTAATGCTTTCTTACGTAGTTTGCAGAATATACTTCCTTACATGTATGTAAATGTTACTTTATAGCGAACTAATCTTACAATGTATAAGGGATCTGGGAAAAAGCTGTCACATCGGATAAAAAAAACAAGTTAAATTCTCCTTTTAACCATCTGAGTTTAGAAACTGATTAGTTACAATTAGAGAGGATGAAATATTTATGGTATACATACTCTGTACATTGTATCTATTTTAAAATATTTTAGCTTAATTTTTCAAGTTCAATGTGGCAGAGTAAAACACTCTCTCACTGAGGCTCCCTATCTACAAAGAAAATAAGGTCTTCAGCAGTTATGATATTTGTACAATTGACTGTCCTCCCGGACCATCAAGTTTTATCAAGGAAGGTTGATCATTTTATGTTTTCAGACAATGATGAGAAACGCATTTATGAGATCCGTACATGACTCTGAATGTGGACCTTCCCCATTATTTTACACAGTAAGAGAATAAGTGACAGAATGGTTTCATTGTGAATTTGAAATGAGAATCAAATAGCCTGTTATTATTCTACAATTTTAAATTATAATTAATGTAAAATATTTGAAAAATGAAGGAAAAGATAAGCAAAGAAAACAACATTACAGGAGATTAATAAACGTTCTCATTGTTTAAATGTGCTAAGTTTCCCAACAAATCAGATGTTTCCCCAACAATCAGATTTTCCCCACCAATCAGATGTAGCTGTCAAATGGTAAATACATCTGATTGGTTGGTCAAAGGTTTAGCACATTTTACGATAAGAAACTACCATCTCCCTGCTAATTATCTGAGTTTTAAGAAGTGAGAAGACATGCTCTTGAATATAAATGTACATCTATAAATATTAAATTAATTTTTTTACATAGCCCTTTTTTATAGAAACGATAGGTTTAACTTTAGAGAAGCTTTTTTTTTAATCACCCACCACTATAACATTTCTTTTTTTTTTTAGTTCCCTCAGTCGCTGTGCAATGATCACATGTCCCCAGATACAGAATTCTAAAAGGGAAGGGCGCGCCATCTTGTTGCTATGACTGTGTCCAAGGGAGAGACAGAAATGGTCCAAACCAACAGGTTAGCTGAGGTTCATTGCCCTTTTTGGTTCATATTTGAATAAGATTATTCGTCTAGTATCTCCATAGAAGGAAAATTAAATATGGAATATTGAACCCCTTACTAATAGTGTAGTTGATCAGTCATCAGACCCCACTACAGGAATTCCATTGGACCCCTCTATATCAGTTTGACCATGGGAAACTGGAGTAGTAGGACACAGGAGGTGGTCTGGGCTTCTGTGCTATTCAGGTGTGTGGTTGACTCTAAGGAGTTCCATGGATGTAATAGAACAATCTCAACTTGTATCCACTTTTTGCATCACATTCATTAGGAAAAACTTGCCCATATTACCATTTTAGCTGTGTGATGGATTATATATGGAAAGTATTAGCATTCCTGTCTAGCCTGTCCTTACATAGGTATAATATCAGTATATACCAATGGATGGTATGTGATAATAAAGTAGGCACACCAAATTAATTTTTGTAGTAGTACGAGTTGTGCCTTCCACCCCGGGACGCAGGCGCTCCATGTGGTCAATAACATTCAATCCAAACAAACAAAATCATGTGTGAAGATGCACACAGTACGTGGTTATTCAATAAAAGTCATTATAAATGTTGCTAATTTTGCCCGCAACCAATCAGTATGTTAGCTTTCAATGTTTAAATATATCTGATTGGTTGGGTGCAGAATTAGCACCATTTTTAACACATACAGAACTTTTATTGAATCTCCTTGTGTATCTCTGTATCAAACCAAGGGGAACATATTTAATTTCATCACTGCACGATCATCAAAAGACTGAGGTCCGGTTGGCCTCTCACCTATCAGTATAGTACATTCAATTTGAGCTTACCAGGTAGTGGGCATCCTTTAGATGTAGACTCTTCATATGTGGTGCATGTACCCTTCACTTGCCTTCTGTAAATTAAATATTTTTATATGTGTATTTATATCTATGGATTTGATGAAATCAACAATGGACAGCTTTTACCCACACAAAATTTTGATGACAAGGTTGTTTTGGAATAAAGTGGAATATATTTCCCAAATGATATGTTAATCATTGTTCCTTAACTTTGTCCAGATGAGAATACCACAAAATTGATAATTTACAAAAACAAAACTGATGTACCATAGTTGAAAAAGATTTAAATATATAAAATATTGAGGGTAAAAGAGAGGTCTTTAGAAAACTATTACATATGAAATACCATAAACATGTTAAGTAGTTGCAGTTCATGTAGATCATTTCAAAAAACTAAAATGGGATGTAAATGTTTTACAATGAATGGATGTGGCAAATTACTTTATTATTGTGTTTGTAAATATAATAGCGTATGACGAAAAAAAAAAAAAGATAAGCAGTGAGGGTAACCCAGCTAATTTGTGATATATTGGTTGGGTGGTAATATATTTTTCACTTAGTTCAGATGGAATAATGTGCTTTTAAAATGTCCTGAATATGAAAACGATCACAACACAAGAGAGGCGCAATTCATAATTATGTGACGTAATCTCTCCATATGACATCTGGGGCTAGTTAACTTGCATTGCTTTGTTTATTCAGCCATCACTGTGCGGGAATTCTGGGATCTTTATAAAATACAGTGAGACTCCAATGTAAAAGCCAATAATCAAAACTCAGTTGTCTAGCTGTATCATCTCTCTATGTTTGTTTCCTCTGCACATTTGCTATTTATTGGACGTATACTATATAATATTGAGAATTACTGGTATTAATACATATACTGTAGTTCTGATTGGTACGGGGATACTATATAATATTGAGAATTACTGGTATTAGTCCATATACTGTAGTTCCTGTTGGTACGGGGATACTATATAATATTGAGAATTACTGGTATTAATACATATACTGTAGTTCTGGTTGGTACAGGGATACTATATAATATTGAGAATTACGGGTATTAATACATATACTGTAGTTCTGGTTGGTACAGGGATACTATATAATATTGAGAATTACTGGTATTAATACATATACTGTAGTTCTGGTTGGCACAGGGATACTTTCTGATTGCCATTTGGAGTCAGCAAGGAATCCCTTGACCTCACCCCCACCCTTTTTAGAATTTTGGCCATAAACATTTTCCCCATCCACTTATCTCAGCCTTATGGCCAAGACTCAGCAGCACCAACACCCCACACTATGAGCCAAAATACTAAAAAAGACATTCACCAAATATGGTTAAAAGAATAAACAAATGCAGTCCTCAGGAGAATGACCATAAAATGGAACCCCAGTTCCAGTGTTGCCTACAGTAGGGTTCTACCTTCTAACTATGGGAAAGAGGCTTCTATTTTTTGTGTGTATTATATTAATTTGGTCACTAGTTGCACTCTGTGTTGATGTACACTATCGTATATCTGTATATATATCTTGCTTGTTACATTGGAGGTTTGTCCAAGCCTCTTGGAAATGTGTACTCCACCCAAAGTGGGTCATGTGTTCAAGTACTTAGAGCTGGAGGGTTAGTCGCAAGAAAGCTAAAGAGCTGCAGGGACTTTCATCTCATAAAAGGCAGGTACTGATATAAAGAAAAGGTCTGAGAAATATGTCACCTAAGTTAAAAAAGTTAGGACCCAGCAGAATAAAGCAAACCTTCAACTGGTGGTTGGGCCTAAAATAATTTGGCCAAGTTATCCAGGGAGAAGGGAAGGCTTTTTAAAAAAAATTGCAATACAATATTAATAGAAAAGGAAGCAATTCAATTGGATGTACACTAGGCTTCTATTTCTTGAGTGTCCTCTCTGGCCCTGGGCCCCAGTGCAGTTCAATTCTCTGCTTTTCTGGTAGTTATGACTTTGACTACATAAATAAAACCAAATTAGGTGTGCACATAGGCAAGTAAGTGTTTCAGTAAAACGTGGGATGGAGAATGTCTGTCATTTTTTTACATGGATACATTACATTTGAATAAAAAGAAAATGACATTTATTTTTTTCCCTCAACCCATTTACTGTATGGGTTGAATTGCCTTTGTATCCGATTCTCTTTAGCAACACATTTAATGTTATTTTGGTCTATTATCCACCCATGTTCTCATCTTCCATATTTATGTGCAAACTTCTTCCATCTGATTCAGATTAGTACTGTGGAACTAACATTTCACGGCAAATAAAAAAATACTACATCATCTTAATAAAACCATTATGTACAATGGGAGTCGAGGGCAAGAGAGAGATTGTTTAAAAGAAATTGAATGATCCAACCCCCTCAACCTCCAGACTGAAATTTTAGACTTTGAAGAAAAAAAACAAGAGCCATACAATCAATCTGCTGTGAACGGTGCCAGCTTGTAGCTTATTTTATAAAGCAGTCTGCAGAAACAATGGAAAAATTTGTAGTGCGTTGTAAATATCCTTAATTGTACATGCAAGGCAATCCTGAAAATAATGTTTAGAAAAGTAGTACTGGGAATGAATTCCTTAAACAGGAACAACTCCAACAAAAGAGACCAGCAAATAAAGTAAATTGACTTTTCTTTTCCTTGTATAGAATATATAAATATATGCAAGATATGATTACTGTCCTGAATGTACCAGAAAATAAAACATCAGGCTCTCTTTTTGATCTGCCTTTAGATCCCCAGTTAACTCCTTCAATTCTATTTTCTTTAGTATTTAAAGGTTGTTGGGTGTGGATATGCATTTTTGTGTTTACACAACATTTTGTCCCCATTTACAGTAATTGGTTTAATATGATTTCAGAAATAAAAGCAAATCTGTGACCTATAATCATTGAATATTGAGTTTATCAACAAACATTTTACAATTAATTCTCATCCACATTCATTTTCTTATTTTTTTCTATGTGTTATAAACTGGTGACCATGGAGGTAATGTGATGCATATACTGTAGCTATGGTTGGTACAGGGATACTATATAATATTGAGAATTACTGGTGTTAATACATATACTGTAGTTCTGGTTGGTACAGGGATACTATATAATATTGAGAATTACTGGTATTAATACATATACTGTAGTTCTGGTTGGCACAGGGATACTTTATAAAATTGAGAATTACTGGTATTAATACATATACTGTAGTTCTGGTTGGTACAGGGATACTATATAATATTGAGAATTACTGGTATTAATACATATACTGTAGTTCTGGTTGGTACAGGGATACTATATAATATTGGGAATTACTGGTATTAATACATATACTGTAGTTCTGGTTGATCCAGGGATACTTTTCGATTGCCATTTGGAGTCAGAAGGGATTTTTTTCCTCCTTTATTGGCTGTTTTTTTTTCTTGCCTTCCTCTTGATCAACTGCAAAAAAAAAATGGAGGGTTTTAAGAAACTTATTTGTTTAATCAATTAGTTACATATGTATTTTTACACTATTCTACCTTAATGCCAATACTCCTGAATGGCTTAAGAGTGAAACAAGTGATAATAATAGAGAAACATAATACATATGGAAAATGTATATTATTTTAACAGTTAATTATAGGAAACATGCAAAATGAACTGCCTCGTTTAGGCCATATGGTTCAACTCCTATGACAAAATTTAGCAGTGCACAAGGTATACAAATGTCTAAGTAGAAAGGAAAGGAGGTGCTCCGGATATAAGCAAGAAATAGTATCAAAAGCACTCAGAGAAAAGAACCAGGCACTCAACCACAGCATGAGCTAGTATAAAACAATCCCTTTATTGTGCAACACTGGGAGTAACATCAAGTGCTAGTAAAAACATTTAAAAACATACAAACAGGCACATATGGATTCCATGTAATGGATAATAGTAAAAAGTAAAGCACATATCCCTTGCCTAACAGAAATGATTTATACAGGGCCCATATACTCATCTGTCAAAGTGTCTAAGTCACAGTCACCAGTCACCATGGGACGTCCCAGCATAGGTAGAGGCAGAGGGAAGGCATATGAGAGGTGGGATCAGAATCACATAAAGAATTGCAGTTGAGGACGCTGAACGCGTTTCGCTGCGTTGCACGATTCCTGCTCACTCCCTAGTGGGGCCTAGCCCTAACTCATAAATCCATTTCCCCTCAACTTGGAGAAGCCATTTCTCTATATTTCCTCCTCTGGGTCCCACATGTACCCTTTAGAAAACATCAATTTGTTGGATTTATGTATGCAAGCAATAATATGTTTTGCCATAGCACTACACAATTGGTTCACTCCCAGCGTTGGAGATTGTGAGTAACACTGGATGTTTTTAGCTATGACTGTGTATTGTGTTACCCATTAGTGCATTGCAAGTCCTGGTTTTGCCACGGACATCCCCCCGCTAGCATTCCATCTGTGTGGAAATGGATAGTGGTTGCTGCATCAAGAAGGGGGTGAGTTGAACTTTTTCTGGTGACAGTACTGCCATTCCCCATCAGCATTTATCTATTTCCCATTTCCTCTCCCCCGGATTAGGATATTTTGTATTTATCTATGTGGTTTTGCAAATATTTATTTCAGGATTGACTCTTAGATTGTGAGGGGTCGGTCAGGTTGGAGATTTCAATTTTGGTCACAAGGACTTGTGTGCTAAAAGGGGTTCTACAGGGTCTATCGTATTTTTTGTATATTTGTAGTATGGTTGTTTCAATCCTCCTAAGTGGGATTGGTCCAGACCTTTTAATATGAGTGTGCTCACTGCATCACCTTATGTTTATTAGTTTATATAACAAATATAACCTGATATATAAAATAAAGCCTGAAATATCTACTAAATCTGTATGTGAAGTTACACAGATAAACTGATTTAATATAACACCAACATGCTATTTACACACAACACTATCAGATCATGTAGTTCTAATGACTATAGAAGGGAAAGGGTTAATGTAAAATCCCAGAATCCCAGGTGGGACTTGTAAATCAGTTGTTTGCATGTTTAACTGATTCTGCATGTTTAATTAATAAATAGACCAAGGACTATTTTAACCATTATGCAAAACCCTTCTGATTGGTAGAGATGTCTGAACTTCGCAAAATTCCGGTCCGCTCGAGGATCCGCGGATTTTCGGAAAAATTAGAAAATTTGAAAATCCGCGAGCGGACCCATTTAAACCCATTAAAATGAAAGTTCAGCAAAATCCGTTCTTCGAAAATACAGGGATTCTTCAAAAATATAAGGATTTTTCGAAAATACGGGCCCAAATGTGTGGGTTGCTCCGTCCAAAAATGTGAAAAATCCATGAAATTTTGAATTTACAAGGATCTCTCTTATTTTCCCATATTCACGAGAAATCCTAGTAATTTTAAAAATTTTTGAAAACGTGGTTCGGAAGGCGGAAAATCCGCGATATCAGCCGTTCGCGAACAAGGTAAATCCGCGAACTGGGCCATCACTACTGATTGGTGGACATTTCTCTATAGACTACAACACACTGCCCACTATATGGGACACATAAAAATATCTGCATAACTGTTCCAAAAAATAATGAAAGTATATGGTGAAAGAATAGCGCTCTCCGCAAATGTACTTTAAGTCATTTTGGCACTGTACATGCCCTTAAATATACATTTGGAATTTCTGCTGATCCTTTCCTGTGGCAAGGACATCTCTTTACTTAATAATAGTTGTCATTAAAGTTTATTACCAATATACTGAAGATAGTAATAGAGAGTCTGGGACATGCATAATCATTTGTTGGGTAAGCAGATGTAGTAGAGATTTTGTTCTTAGATGGCTTTCTTTTTGTTTGGGCGATGGTGTCGTATCACCCTGGAATTATTTTTTACAGTGTGGGATGCCTGAATCTCTACATTTATCTCTACATTTATTTTTCTCACCAGCATGGACCAGTAAGGGGTACACCACACTAGCACATTTTTCACGATCTTACAAACGCGTTTTGCATGTGAGAAATGCATGCGAGGCTATCACAATGTGGGTGGCTGCACTTTGCGCGTTTTCAGAGTGCATGCGAGCACAATTTTTTATTGGTTAATCGCATGCGCTCAGATTTAATATTGCGTGGATCACCTCGCAAAAGGATGGTAATGCTCATAAAAAGTGAGCTAATGCGGGCCCTCTTTTCACTCACATTGCCGTCTGTCACAGTGTGGCCTCAGCCAAGTGACTAAATTATTACATCAACATTCCATATCCCAAATTCAGGGAGTAGTGTGTGTGTGTGTGTGTGTGTGTGTGTGTGTGTGTGTGTGTGTGTGTGTGTGTGTGTGTGTGTGTGACACATTATTCTATATATATAATGGAATCTATGTTCCAAATATGTAATTAAACCTTAGCGGTTCCCGGGTGCTTTATCGTATCCATAGTAAGGGTATTGCTTTATTTTCACATTATTATCTGCTTCTTAGTTCCTGTTTTAATACCTCGTCTCCCCCATCGTGACACAACATTTTCCTAATCTTCCCAATTTATAAACTTCCAGCCTCTATTGCTAGAATGTCATTATTAGGCCAAATCGGTAAAGGCCATAATACACTATTAATCTCTCAAATTTATTTATTTATAGTGCACGGACAACAGGGACCATGTTAAAAATCTACTTAAATATATATATACTAGTGACATGCAGGTTCCACCATACTATGGATCTCACAATGATCTTGGTCAAACTGATGGGATTATCCAGCTAATCAATCACTTTGGTTGGAAATGGGTCGGGATATTTGCAGATGATGATGAGACTGGACACCAAGCAAGTGAAAGACTGAAGGAAGGAATTATCAGGAATGGTGGATGTGTGGCTTTTATCACTTTCTTTAAATTTAATACCAACCTTTCTGTTCTTGAGATAATTGCTAAAACTACTGCTAATGTGATTGTTCTCTTGCTGAAAGTGTCGAGCACTCAAAGCTTTTACGTTCATTCTTCCATTTATTTTGAACAAAAAAAGTCCCCTAAGAAAGTTTGGATTTCTATTTCCCATTTCTCTGCAGACATAAAAAAACTTAATGATTTTGAGAGAAGTTTCAATGGGTCCTTGTTCTTTAGGAGCCCCACAGTGTATGAGTGTTTCTGTTTGTATAAGTTTGTAAAATACCCAAATGATGTATTAAAGGCTGATACCCAGTGGTTGATGCTTTCCTGCCATGAGGAACATAAACTACCCAGGATACCCAAACCCAATGATAAGTGTAGAGGGGGTGAAGAAGATTTAAACAGCACTGATCATTTACCTCCACTGAGAACAGACAATTACGGAATCACGCACAGGTACAATGGTTACACTGCGGTACATATGATAGCTCAGGCCATACATGAACTGTACACACCACAAAAGACAAGATTCCATGGCAAAAAAACACCAAATCTAGTAGACCAACTTCCATTTAAAGACTGGCTGGTAAGTTATATTAATAATCAATATTGCAAAGAAAATATCACTTGTCCTCCATATCCTGAGACTTATTACATGATGCATATTAATATGGAATAAAGATATATAGTGATATTCCCTTCCATATGATCTATCTACTCACCACACTGTGAATCAGCGATATTCCATTGTATGCATTTTATGGACCAAAGGTACAGTATGGGAAAATATTTCAAGGTTAAGTTGAGCTTAAAGCAGTATGTGGGCTGTTACAAACTCCCTCTGTGTACGATTATCCCAGTACTTGCTGCACTGCCCTCAGCAAAAAAATAGTACAAAAGGCTTGATAAAGTGTGGAGTACTACCCAAAACGCTACGTACTTATCTTATATTATGGGGAAACACATTTAGCAATTTTTCTGCTACAACTACAATCTTTATTTTTGCTTAAGGTCCAGTTGAGTGACGCCTATAGTATATAAGGAGTGTGTTATGGACCATTAGACAATTAAATAATTAGGAATTTCCAACATGAATCATAAGAAATATCCACCACAGTCCAACCACAGTATAAAATATGGACAGACACTTTTAAAAAATAATAATGTGTTAATTGCGTTGCGTTAATTACCTGTCCGAGATCCCACAATGTACTAAACACTGTACTAAACAGTGAGAAGATATTGTGGTCGGGTAAGCAGCATGGTGTGTGTTGGAGTAAAACCTCATTTATGCTTGTGAAGGTTCTCATTCATCCAGGTCATGGTATATCTGTTGTATTCAGTTAGATCAACTGGACTTGAAATGTAGTTCTTGAAGACGTTTCGCTAGTCATCCGACTGGCTTTCTCAATTCAGAATGACTTGTACAAGAATCTGTGGCAATTATGTACCCTGGTACAAGTCATTCTGAATTGAGAAAGCCAGTCGGATGACTAGCGAAACGTCTTCAAGAACTACATTTCAAGTCCAGTTGATTTAACTGAATACAACAGATAAAACCTCATTTACTTATTAAGTTTTGTGTTACTATGTAATGTAAATATGCATTGCATCAGGTGTGTTGCAGGTCAATAGTGTAGCCCCACACTACCCAGTGTAACATTAGGTACCTGGTGTTGTACACTCACTATTACAATAAATAAATATTACATCTCTCTGTTAATACTAAACATCCATCTTTGGGGTCACCAATACTATGACACCTCCAGTATTTAATATCTGGACTGATCATATCCGCCACTGCAGTGCAATATATAAGGATGATATTACCTTAAATGAAGTGCCTCAAAATGGACAAGGCAGGGCCAGTCTGTACAAAGATTAATTGGATTACTTATTCTAAAGGGGAGACCAGTTATTAGTTCTACTGCAATAGTATTATGTGGGCGATCGTACAATTACATTGTGATCACAATGCTTCAATTATATATTTAACAGCAACACTGCCCCCTTATCTGCTATTCAAATTAGTATAATTGTCCCTTTACTAGAATTCTTAATGCCTTTACACCTTCCCTGACACCATGGGATTAGAGTCCTGCATTAGATGCATACCTGCTTAGCAGGTCGGGTTGGGTAACCCGCATTGAGTTTGAATGAGGATGGGATTCCTTATACAATTTTTTTTTACTATAAAGAAATCCTTTGTTTGCTGCCTTTGAGTCACGATTGTTACGTTAGTCTTGTAATTAGGGTTATTATTGTTTTAACTAGGTACATTAAATGATGAATGCTTTAGAAGCACCAAGAAAAGAAAATGGGCCATATTATAAAGGTGCAGTATCGATTTTTAGCGATACACGCCTTAATGAATCGGAAGCATGATCATTAACACAATCAGTAATTTCCGATCCGTTTAACGATCGTTAGTTTACGATCGTTATTACGATCTCCATAGAATCCCATTGTGGTATTGTGGGTGTGTTTGTTAATTAACACCATTCGGTCATAAACGTACGATTGCGGCCATACATTTACACTGCGATTGGTTTAACTAACCCGCTAAAAAGCGATACCGCGTCTTTATAAATACGGCCCATAGTAAGATGATTTTACAACAACATAAACTAGGACCTAATTGATTGTACAGTGTGTTATCTAGTTTATGGAAACTGGTGAGCACCTGATGCAAACCATTTACATGTACCGCATCTCGGGTGTGTGGCCATGTAAGTAACGTGCTCTAGTGGAATTATTCTCCTGGAAGAAACAAAAAAGAAAGTTTGCGAGGGGTTGAGAAATTTAGAAGAGGTGAAGCACATGAGTGGTAAAGGATTTAAATATCAATAGTGTGTTTCCCACACAGAGAAGGATAAAACTAGTCTACATCCCCCTTTGGGAGAAATAACTCAAACGTTAGGTGATGGAGAGCAAAAGGAGACAAACAGGATTTCCCCATCCCCACGGTGGAGTGAGATCACAGACAAGAGCGGTATTTATAAATGTTCATTATCGGCAATGTCTGATTATGAACCTTTATTACTATTGGAAAAACCACAGCTAGTAGCCAGTGTTTTTTTTCCAGTGGTATATTGCTTTTTTGTCAAGGTGTAAATCTAATACAACTGGGATGGGGTCCAGGACCCCTAAGTCTCAAAGGGCCCTTCTTGGTCTGCAAGGGCCCTTTGGGCCACAATGGCTCCATGTAAATAACTCCTGTAATCATTTCTAATGCACAGAATCCTGTGCTAAGGGACACTGGAGACCAGGCTGTACCAGGATTATCGGGATGCTGGATAAAACAATGAGAGACCGGGCCAACAAAAACAATCTCAATGTATCAGCTGCGTTTGCAATCCTCTTCAAACAACCTCTGTAGCAGTGGAGTGTGGGGTACCTACCCTCCAACACTCAGCAAATGAAAATCTGCTTTACCTCCAAGTTCAGAACCAGATCTTAATGCACAAATGTTGGTCATAATACAAGAAGAACTGGTCAAAGCTTTACAGTCTCTCCATACATAATAAGGGGAAATCACTCAAAAAGGAAGTAGGGGAAATCACTCAAAAAGTAGCAGACCTGGTAACAAGAACGAATGACCTGGCAGAGGCCTCTCAAGCTTGGTATATATGTATAATTTTATTTATAAAGTGCCACTTCGGTACGCAGTGCTGTACATAAAATACAGAGTATACAAACAAGGGGATAAGTGCAATTATACAGATAAATAAAAATTAAATACAATTTCATTCATATATATATATATATATTATGTATAAATTGATATTAGTGCAACATGCCTCGACACATTAGTAGGGAGGTGCAGTAGAGCGAAGGGATTTAAAGGTTAAAAGCAGGGTGTTGAATGTGATTCTTTGTTTGATGGGAAGCCACCCTATGGACTGAAATATCGGGGTTGTGGGTTCTCTTTTGGAGGAGAGCGAGATGATCCAAGCTGCCGAGTTTAAGATAGACTGGAGAGGAGAGAGATGATAGGCCGGGAGTCCAAGCAGTAGAATGTTACAGTAGTTAAGACGGGAGATTATAAGGGCATGGATGAGCATTTTAGTAGTGGAGAGAGAGAGAGAAAAGTGCGGATCCTAGCAATATTGCGAAGGAGAAAACGACAGGTCCTAGCAACATTGTTAATGTGATGATGGAAGGAAAGAGAGGAGTCAAAGATAACTCCAAGGCAGCGTGCAGATTCAACTGGGTTAATGACCATATTGTCAATAGAGATGGAGAAGGGAGGACTAGGTCCCAGTTTAGGGGGAAATGGTTAATTCCATTTTGGATAGATTGAGGTTAAGGCAGCGGTGCACCATCCAGGAAGAGATAGAGAGCAAACATGTAGAGATTTGGGATTGAACTTTAGGAGTTAGCGCAGGGGGGACAATTAAATTTGGGTATCATCAGCATATAAGTGATACTTAAAGCCGAAGGAACTGATTATTTCTCCTAGAGAGATAGTGTAGAGGGAGAACAGCAAGGGTCCTAAAACCGAGCCCTGAGGGACCCCCACACTAAGCGGAACAGGAGAGAAAGTCTTGCAAAAGAGACAGAGAAAGATCTGTTAGAGAAATAAGAAGATAACGATGCCGCAGCTTGATTTTGGATGCCCAGAGAATATAGAATCTGTATAAGGAGAGGGGTCACAGTATCAAAGGCAGCCGATAGGTCAAGGAGAATGAGGACGGAGAAACTGTCCTTTGGCTTTGGCAGCTTGTAGGTCATTTGCAGAGGGCCATTTAGTTGAATGACCCGGTCAGAATCTTGATTGTAATGGGTCCAATAAGTTATTAGCATGGAGGGATTTAGTAATGCGTGTAGAGACGAGACGTTCTAAGAGTTTTATGCAAACGGTTAAAGGAGAGAGGGCGGTAGTTTGAGAGACAGGGAGGGTCCAGAGAGGGTTTTTTAGAAGAGGTTTGACAACATGTTTATAGGCAGCAGGAAAAATCCCAGAGGTCTGGGAGGAATTAAAAATGTGAGCAAGGGCAGGGGTGCTGCAAACAAGGACCCTAGATGGAGTGTCAGAGGAGAGGGGAGAGTAGGTTGTAGAGAAAGTAATTAGATTGTGATCAGAGTGGGAAGGAGTTACTAGCAAACTGTGAGACAGATTTTGTTTAGTCCAGGAAGTGACCATCCTTCTGGGTCCTAGTGTTGGTCCACTGCTGGAGGTAGAATGAGGGAGTTAGGTGGAGAAAGTTAGAGGGCCGGTATTGCTTAGCGTCATCAATGTGACAATTGAAGTCACCTAGAATTATAGCCGGACAGTCGGGGGAAAGAAAGATAGAGAGCCAGGTTTCAAACTCTGCAAGGAAAGTGGCTGGAGCTGAGGCAGAATGGGGGTTTGTATAAGGCCACTACTCGTAGACATACTCGAAGTTTGCCTTGTCGATCTCCTAGTTAAACACCAATTTCACTTAGGATAACTTCACTTTGGATGAGCTTCAGTTTGGATGGACTTCCCTGCATAGCTAAGCCCTGCAAAGCTATCGCCTATGCTGTGTCTAAATTTATAGGGATACAATTAGACACAGGACAGGGAAATTACAATGTAGAGGGAGAACTAACACAGCAGAGAGGAGGAGGGACTTCCTGTCTCCCTCACCACATTACTGGTCTGAAACCAGGACAAGAAGGAATTAAACTGCAATGTGAGTGTTGCGAGCTATGGTTTTCCTGTACACATTTGTTTCAATTTTCCCTGTATTTATGTTTCCTAACAATGACAGGTCTAGGAACTGCACCACATCCACATGTATATGTGCAGTGAATTCCAAATACCTGTCATTTGAATTGACATAGCTGACAAACTCTAGGGCAGATTCCTGAGACCCACTCAATATAAGTAGTAAGTCATCTATGTATCTCCCATACCAAATGATCCTATCTTTAAATGGATTATTACCCCCAAAGATGTGGGACTCCTCCCACCAACCCATAAACAGATTGGCAAAGGCGGGCACAAAAGACACGCCCATGGTGGTCCCATATGTCTGGAGGTAATAAGAGCCATCAAAATAACAGTAATTATGATTCAACAAAAATTCAATAGACTGCAAAATAAATTCACACAAATTGTCAGTGTATACAGATTGATGTCTTAAAAAATACTCAATTGCTAACAAACCCTGGTCATGTCTAATTATAGAATATAAGGATTTAAAGTCAAGGGTAATCCATAAGTTGTCCAATGTCCAACTTTGTTGGTCTATTTTTTGTAGGACATCCTTGGTGTCCTTCAGGTGCGATTTCAATAATGTCACTAGAGGCTGCAAATAAAAATCAATAAGTTTAGACAGACTCTCGCCCAAAGATCCTATGCTAGAAACAATTGGTCTCCCTTCTGGTTTCTCTGCATTTTAATCGACCATAGGCAGATGGTGGAAAATGGGGATCCTAACTTTCTATCACTATCTGAAAGGACTCCTAGTTCAGAAAAGGTATCAATGAGTGACTTGAGTTTTTCATTAAACACCTGTGCAGGATCACCCCTTAACTTAATATTAGTATTCTGATTGTTCAGTTGTCTATACGCCTCATCCATATATTGAGCAGTATCTAGGGCTATAACGGTGGAGCCTATATAAGTTCTTGTTACCTGCCTTTTAATAAAACTTATATGAAAGCAAAAAATGTTAAAGGACACCTGTTTTGTCTAAGCTCCACCCCACCTCAGTCTGCATTCTATCCAATGGGAAAAAGCACTTTTTGCAGAACTTTCCCATTGGTTAGCACTTGGGCCAAAAGAGGGGTGGAGCAAAAATGATACAATTGTCCATTAACATAGAAAAGCAACAGAAGTCAATGTTACCCTTAATTTTTAGTGGTAAACTCATGTTTTGGTTGTTTTTTTGGACAAGCATGAGGACCTCTTATATGCACCAGTCTGTAGGGGCTGGGCATCTTATATATACCAGTCTGTTTTATGGGTACTAATATTTTCCAGTTCACCAGCCAGTGTTGTCAGCCCTCCAGTTCACCAGCTTGTGTTAAGTCATCCCTCTAGTTCACCAGTATGAAAAAGGATAAAAGGAGCACACTGCATTGCGATCAAGTGATAATTTAATGTGCAAACAACATATACAACGTTTCGGGAGAGGAAGGGGGCTGTGGCCTTCCCAAACATTGTTTACAGGTAGGTTGTTTGCACAAAAATCATCACTTGATTGCAATGCAGTGTGCTCCTCTTATCCTTTTTCATACTGTTAAAGATATTTTACCCCAGGGTAGGGGGCATCCAGAGGATTTAACCTACATACTACTGGCAATTTCCAACAAGATTTGCACTCCAGTTCACCAGTCAGTGTCAAGTCAGCCCTCCAGTTCACCAGCCAGTGTAAAGTCAGCCCTCCAGTTCACCAGCCAGTGTAAAGTCAGCCCTCCAGTTTACCAGTCACTGTTAAGTCAGCCCTCAAGTTTACCAGTCACTGTTAAGTCAGCCCTCAAGTTCACCATTTAATGTTAGGTCAGCCCTCCAGTTTACCAGTCAGTGTAAAGTCAGTCCTCCAGTTCACCAATCAGTATTAAGTCAGCCCTCCAGTTCACCAGTCAGCGTTAGGTCAGCCCTCTAGTTCACCAGTCAGTGTTAAGTCATCCCTCAAGTTTACCAGTGAGTGTTAGGTCAGCCCTCCAGTTTACCAGTCAGTGTTAAGTCAGTCCTCCTGTTCACCAGTCAGTATTAGGTCAGCCCTCCGGTTCACTAGTCAGTGTTAAGTCAGCCCTCCAGTTCACCAACCAGTGTTGAGTCTGTCTATCTGTTCACAAGCCAGTGTTATGTCGGCCCTCTAGTTTACCAACCAGTGTTCATCCATCCACCACACCCACCACCACAAACCATGCCAACTCCACAAGCCACAGCAATTTTTTTTCCGGCGGTTTTCAGCTAACAAAAGTTCTAGGAACACCCCTGATTTTTGTATCAATTAACAATGATAAACTGAGGATTGAGGAACAGTCAAATTTAATTTAAAAAAATCCTAGATAAAAACATGGACCCCAGTTACAGATAATGTAGCATAGAGTTTAACAGGCAAACATTTGTAAATGTAATAAAATTATATTGACTTTTTTGCCAGTGACTTTTTTTTTATTTTACAGAAGATGCTATAAAATGGTACTTTAAAATACTATACTATAAAATGGTATTGCATTACTTGCCTTAAAATTTACTTTAATTTTACATGAATACTTTCCTTTCATGTAGCCAAATCAGAAGTTAGTGTATTGTGTATTGACCTATCTGGGCATAAGGAGCATGTTATTGTTAGATCATGATGTTGTGTCTGTTTTTTATTAACCATAAACTTGTTGGAAAGGTAAACATATTCTTTACTCACCTAGAGCAATGTTTCCTTTATGCCATGTACCCATGTGTGTGCACATAACCCAGCAGGTCTGAACACAGAAGACAAAATAGTGTGCATATGAAAATCTGGTGTGTAACACACAAAATCTTGTATTCTCACAAAGGATATATTTTTGTGCACAGTCAGTTGAGTATTAGAGGGAACACTGCCCTAGAGTCATATATAGCCAGACAAAATTGGTAGTTTGAACAATAAATTTTCTCTTGAGATTAAATCATGTTTTTCGGTCTGACAGACAAATAGTCCGTTTTCTTGGGACAGTCCCATTGTGAGGGTGCGGTCACAATGCTTGGGACTTAAAATGCAGCAGAGCCTTCTTAAAATAGAACATACATTAGAACATCTATAATCAATCAATAATTAGCTTTCACTACAGATATAGTTATTGTTAAACAGGAATTAAAGATTAAAATTCACAAAGAAACAAAAAGCTGTGTCTCACCTCTCCCTTTGTTGTCGCTGCTGGGTGATTTATCAATTTAACCTGTGGGTAATAAGGGACAGCTCCCATAATTCACCTCAGCTAAGTGTATGCTGTATACTTCACAGGAAGCTGCAGTCTAACTTCCTAGAAGCTGACAGCCAATCATGTTACAGCTCAGAGACCATATCTCCCTCTGACACAGAACAAGGAAACATATTTAACTTGTCCTGTCCCTAACAATGATGTATTCCTTTGCTTTTCATACAAAAAAGAAGTAATCTTTGCAGATACCAGACTTAGCCAACATGGATATAAGAAACAGAATGTTAAAATTTCGGTTAAAAAATAGATGTAAGTCTAGGGAAACAAACCTGCAACCTTATGTACTCTGTCTTGCTAAAAACAATAGTACATGTAGAATCTTTATCTTTTCCTAGGAATATAATAGAAACAACCCCCCAAAAAGCAGTAAACTTAGTCAGTTGACTATATATCATAAATAAGCTGGAGGATATTAACCTGTAAATTTATGGGCTTTGTGTTTTATGTTCACCCCCCAACAAAAATGTATCTGTTAGCTGAAGACCTATAGCCCAAAACCTCCACCTTGCTAGGTTTATAGTAGATAGAAATCAGCCTATATACATACAGTACTTAACAGCACTTGTTCCCTCGGCTGCCTTCTGCTTGTCTCCATACCTTTTCCATGCACAGAAGCAAACAGACCAGACCAGACCAGCAGCTGCAAAGTGATTGGCTGAAACATCATGTCTCAGAAAATCACTATCACAGCTGCTGGTCTGGGGACATGCCCTTTAAAACATATTATTTGTACACACATCATAGGTGGCTCACAGGAGTAAGTAAAACAATTAAGTCTGCTGTATAAATAGGGAAATATTAAAGTAGGGTTAATACAAGGCAAACGCAGTAGTACTGTACAGAGATCCTATACTTATCTCTCCTATGATATCTTAGTAGTGCAGCAATAAACCCAATGAGGCAGCACCCACAATCAAATAGTAAGTAGGCCAGGCTGTCCTTTAGTAACTAGTAACCAAACTAGGACTGGCTCCGCTGACGCGTTTCGCCCGCCATAATGTCTTTCTTAAAGGACAACTCCACCCTCATAAGAACATCTGTTAGAAGGAATGGCCTCTTTAAAATATTTTGATATATCATAGTTTGTCCTATGAATTCATTACTGTATGTCTGCTATGCTTCTGGATGCCTCATGGAAACTGAGCAATTTAGAAACCTGTACTGAGCAGGCACTGAGCTTGGGCATGCTCAGAAGAGGCTGATAGGGGATTAACATTCAGTCATTGGCTGTGATGTCAACTGTCAAATCCATAACTGACAGTTACTAACTGGAAGAACCTGGAAGCAGAAACGGGAAACAGGACATTGTGCAGGATTTCAGGTTAGACTTACACCTTTCACATTTCAAACTATTACCGTTTAGGGTTTTGGGGGGTGATTAACCTGTATGTAAGTTTTCATTTTAGGGCTGGACTTGCCCTTTAAAAGCAGTTTTAAGTACTGACCTTCTTTGTGGCTTTATAGTGATATATCCCCCACTTCCATATGCGTAATGGCGCTACTACGTTGTGCGTGACTACTTCACTAAGTTGTGCTCCATGCACGACTTTGTAGTATGATGACGTTATTGTTGCTATAGTGACTATTTATAAATGGGGCACTTGTTATTAGTATAGCCTGCCACTTTCCCTTAGTAAAATACCAATAGCAGAAGGTTCTGAGTATATGAAGTAATCACCATCTTATTATATATTCATTGAGTTTTTTGCTGTGCTATTGAGCTATTGTAGGAGAGATCAGTACAGTACAACTGTGTACCTTTTATTAACCCTACTCTAATATGTCTCTTTACAGCAGACATATTAGTTTCACTTACTCCTGTGAGCAACCTATGGTGTGTATACTGTATATATATAGCATATAAGTACCAAGGCTTCCTTGCTAGGACCTTACTCATGTTTGATATATTTTTAATTGTTTCTAGATTCATACTCCCCTAAGTATTTTCCAATAAAGGGATTTTATTATTACTTTCACTTTAAGTGCCACAAACACTGTTTATTTTTGTAGTTTACCTTATTTGATATTGGTTTGCTAGACACCTAACCACTATACCGGACATACACAAACAGTGTCCTGTTTCAAGCTTGTGTAAACATTTGTAAAGAACAGCATAGACATTGAATACTGGGGTCAGGGGCATGGCCAATAGGTGCACATGTTCACAAGGCTCATTAAAGACTACTAACTAGATTGTAAGCTCTACAGGGCAGGGACTTTCTTTCCTCTTGTGGCAAAGCTCTAGCACTTCTATTTATATAATTTATATATTTATGTACTGAACCATCTATGTATTTATCCCCCTTGTATGACTTTATTGTATTGTTACTGTACAGCGCTGTGTCCCCAAGTGGAACTTTAGAAATAAACTATACATACATACATACATACATACATACATACATACATACATGGGCTGTAAGTTGTACTGGCAATAATCTAGATGCTTTCTTACTGTAGTTGCAGAATATACTTCTTACATGTATGTAAATGTTACTTTATAGCGAACTATCTTACAATGTATAGGTGATCTGGGGAGAAAAGCTTTCACATCAGGATAAAAAAAACAAGTTTAATTCTCCTTTTAACCATCTGATTTAGAACTGATTATTTACAATTAGAGAGGATGAAATATTTATGGTATACATACTCTGTACATTGTAATCTATTTTAATTATTTTAGCTTAATTTATTCAAGTTCAATGTGGCAGTAAACACGTCTATCAGTGAGGCTCCCTACTACAAAGGAAATAAAGGTCCTTCAGCCAGTTATGATATTGTACAATTGACTGTCCTCCCGGACCATCAAGTTTTATCAAGGAAGGTTGGATCATTTTATGTTTCAGACAATGATGAGAACCATTTAGAGATCCGTAATGACTCTGATATGTGGACTCCATATTTTACACAGGTAAGAGATATAAGTGACAGATGGTATTTCATTGTGAATTTGTAAATGTAGACAAATAGTCCTGTTATTTATTTAACAATTTAAATTAAATTAATGTAAAATATGTTGAAAAATGAAAGGAAAAAGATAGCCAAAAGAAAACATTTACAGGGAGATATAATAAACGTTCGTATTGTTTAAAATGGTGCTAAGTTTTCCCCAACCAATCAGATGTTTCCCCAACCAATCAGATTTTCCCCAACCAATCAGATGTTAGCTTTCAAATGGTAAATGACATCTGATTGGTTGGGGCAAGGTTAGCACCATTTTTAACGATAAGAACTACATCTCCCTGCTAATTTCTGAGTTTTAAGAAGCTGGATAAAGACATGCTTCATTGAAATATAAAATGTACATCTATAAATATTAAATGTAATTTTTTTAATAGCCCTTTGTTATGAGAACACGGTAGGTTTAACATTTTAGAGAAGCTTTTATTCACCCACCACTATAACATTTTCTTTTTTTAGTTCCCTCAGTCGCTGTGCAATGATCCATGTGCCCCAGGATACAGGAAGTCTAAAAGGGAAGGGGCGCCATCTTGTTGCTATGACTGTGTCCAATGTGGAGAGACAGAAATGTCCAACACCACAGGTTAGCTGAGGTTCATTGCACTTTTTGTTCATATTTGAATAAAGATTTATCTCTAGTATCTCCATAGAAGGAAAATAAATATGGAATATTGAACACCTTACTAATAGTTTATTGATCATTCATCAGACCCCACTACAGGAATTCCATTGGACCCTCCTATACAGTTTGCACCCATGGGAAGACTGGAGTTAGGACACAGGATGGTCTGTGGCTCTGTGCATTCAGGGTGTGTGTGTTGACTCTAAGGAGTTCCATGGATGTATAAAATCTCAATGTAACACTTTTTGCATCACTATTCATAGAAAACTTGCCCATATGTACCATTTTAGCTGTGTGATGGATTAATATGAAAGTATTACATTACCTTGTCTAGCCTGTCCTACATAGGTATATAACATCAGTATATCAATTGGAGGTATATAATAAAGTAGGCACACCAAATAATTTTGGTAGTACAGGTGCTGCCACCCCGGACCAGTCGCTCCATGTGGTCAATAACATCAATCCAAACCAACAAAATCATGTGTGAGATGCACACAGTCGGGGTTATTCAATAAAAGTCATTATAAATGGTGCTAATTTTGCCCCAACCAATCAGATGTTAGCTTTCAAATGTTAAATAATATCTGATTGGTTGGGGCATAATTAGCACCATTTTTAACAATAAGAACTTTTATTGAATCTCCTTGTGTATCTCTTATCAACAAGGGGAACATATTTAATTTCATCACTGCAACATAACAAGACCGAGGTCCGGTGTGCCTCTCACCTATCAGTATATACATTCAATTTGAGCTTACCAGGTAGTGGGCTCCTTAGTTAGACTCTTATATGGGGTGTTCATTCCCTTCACTTGCCTTCTGTAAATTAAATATTTTATATGTGTATTTATATATGGATTTGATGAAATCAACATTGGACAGCTTTTACCCACACAAAATGTTGATGAAAGGTTGTTTTGGAATACAGTGGAATATATTTTCCCAAATGAGGTTAATCATTGTTCCTTAAACTTTGTCAGATGAGAATACCCCAAAATTGATAATTTACAAAAACAAAACTGAATGTACCATAGTGAAAAAGATTTAAATATTAAAATATTGAGGGTAAAAGAGAAGGTCTTTAGAAACTATTACATATGAAATACCATAAACATGTCTAGTTAGTTCAGTTCATGTAGAACATTTCAAAAAACTAAAATGGGATGTAATGTTTTAATTGGATGTAGGCAAATTCTTTATTTATTTGAAATGATTACTGTAAAGTTATTATAGCAAGTAGGGTAACCGCTAATTTGTGATATGATTGGTTGGGTGGTAATATATTTTTCACTCTATTTCAGATGCATCAATGTGCTTTAAATGTCCTGAATATGAAAGATCAAACAACCAAAGAGATGGCTGCATTCCTAAATATGTGATGTATCTCTCCTATATAGACATTCTGGGTGCTAGTTTAACTTCCATTGCTTTGTTATTCACCATCACTTGTGCTGAAATTCTGGGAATCTTAATAAAATACAGTGAGACTCCAATTGTAAAAGCCAATAACAGAAATCTCAGTGTCTACTGATCATCTCTCTCATGTCTTGTTTCCTCTGCACTTTACTATTTATTGGACGTCCAACACAGATACTTTGTCTCCTCCAACCGTGACTTTTGGGATTGTGTTACTACTTCTGTGTCTTGTGTGTTGGCTAAAACTCTACCGTTATTATTGCGTTTAATGCCACAAAGCCTGGGAGCAAGTTGAAGAAGTATCTAGGAACCCAGATGTCTTTCATATTAGTGACGTGTGTTCTATGGGGGAGTTGTGATCTCTATTGTGTGGATGGCCTCCAATCCTCCATTTTTTGAGGCTGATGATCTTTCCAATCCAGACTATTCCTGTGTATGAAGGTCTTCTTTCTATTCTTCTTGTTTAGTCATGGAATGGATATTTCTATTTCTCGAATGGTATATCTGCTAGTAGTTTTCTAGCCAAGGATTTCCCAGATGGTTTCAATGAGGCTAAAAACATCAACATTCAGCATGTTAATATTCTGCAGTGTGTGGGTGACATTTGTCCCTGCCTATCTGAGTCTAAAGGGACTAATGTGGTGGCTGTTGAGTATTTGCTATTATATCATCCAGTGTGGGTTACTGGGCTGTATTTTCATCCCTAAATGTTACATTATTTTCCTGAGACCTGAATTAAACACCAGAGTCAATGTTACTAGACAATGAAAAGCAAATTGAAGCCGTATTTATCTACTTGTATTGTTTTCACAAACTGTAGTTCTTGAGAAACCAACACTCAATCCGTATTCAGTAAAGCTGCATTTCATTATAGAAACAGTAATTAGAAAAATATTCATATATTAAAAATAATATATTCCTTATGTAATCCATACAGAGCTGTAAAACAAAAATAAAAACTTATTATGGTCTTATATATTTTCTTTTATGTAGAAATACAACACTATTATATTATAATTGAATAGTCACATCTGAATTTCCACATTCTATATTTATATGTACATATTGTCCTTTTTATTGTATTTCTAATTACTCTAAATCTATTACATAATAATCCTTATTTTCTCATTCAATTCAATAATAGAAATAAAAATCAAGGCGGAGAGAGTGTTGGCAGAACTTTCCTAAACAAGGAAGTGGCAAGTGTCACCCACGACCTTGAAACATCAACCCAGACAAGTACATTGTTGTTTTTAGTAATTATACGTCAAAAAATAATCAAATAATTTGTATTCAATCTGTCCAAAATTTTGCTGTAAAGAACATGTTGATTTCTACAAAAAAAAACATAAGTAAGATAAATCTCACCCACATGATTTATCTAGGTTTGTGATTTTTCCTAAATATCACTTCCATCATCAGCACGGTGGCTCAGTGGTTAGCACTGATGCCTTGCAGCGCTGAAGTCCTGAGTTCGATTCCACCCTTGGACACATCTGCAAGGAGTTTGTATGTTCTCCCGTGGCTTGCGTGGGTATCTCCGGGCACTCCGGTTTCCCCCACAATCATAAAGACATACTGATAGGTTGTATGTGTCAAATAAATGTGCTTGGATTGTAAGCTCTTCGGGACAGGGCCTGATGTGAATGTATACATGTAATTGTAAAGCGCTATGGAAGATGATAGCGCTATATAAATCCACAATAATAATAATCAGCCCAGGAACAAATTACCATATGAAAGGGCACATTTTGCTCCATTGCTGTTCATTTAGTTTATAAATAATACTGCCAGTTAAAGTAACTGTGGGTTCGACAGTTCAGAAGTTTTTTGTATGAATGATTAGAAAAAAATTCCCTGTGTATCGTCCCTTAGGAGTATAGTGATTTATTGATTTTTGCTTTGCTTGGGTAGTATTTTATTTTTATTCAGTTTTTGTGATTTTGTGGGGATCATTATAGTTTGCTGGTGTAGATGTGTTTATATTTTGATCTGTAATAACAAAGTAGAAATTGGCTGTGTTTTGTTTTATAAATTATTAATTTCTTACATTTCCATTTTTTATGTTTTTGCCAGCAAAAGTTTGTTTAAGGTTAATGGCCTATAATAATGAATCCAAAAGGTCTAAAAAAAATACAATCTTAAATAGTGATGAATCCTGTTTTTAAAAAGATCCTATTTTTTTAAAATTTCAAAACTGGGGACTTTTCATCGAAAAAAAAATCCATTTGAGAAATCAAAAAATTCCTGTTGGAAATTTGAAAAATTCTAATTCAGTTGGGTTTGAATAAAATTTTTGGAACTTCAATAACTTATGCGGGAACCACTGTCAGAACAAAACTTACCATTTTGGTTCATCTCTACTCTTACGGCCTTATTTATAAAGGATCGCTAATTTTGGCATTTTTTACGTCAGATTTTGCTACAAACATTTTTTAATTGATCGCTGTATTTATAATAAGATTCATTAGTGTACCATTACCTTTAACCAAGACAAAATCCAGCTTGATATTGCCATAAACCTAGTGTTATGTTGAGCAATGTTAAAAAGCTTTAAAAAATAAAAAAACAGGACAATTTTTAAAATTATCTTAATATGGAAACACACTATAGGGAATTTTTTTAACAAAGATTGTTTTTCAAAAACAAAAAAGACCCTCAGTAATTCCTTCTGACCATGCTCGGGGATCGTTCAACAGCCAAGGAATTGTATGTGTGTTCCAGGTTTTATTATGATGGAGAAAGATAATTGTTAATGTACTATGCAATATAAGGAACATATGGGGCGATTTACCCAGCGGCGCTGGGCAGGTCTTTGGAATTAAAGTAATGCTAAGCGGTTTACGACTTTAACTCCATGTTAGTGTCGGATGCACGTGCACATGTAAAAGACACCTGTGCATGTGGCACTCGTGACTCAATATCGCATTTGCGCTACCTTTAGCACATGATTTTAACGCTGACAGATAGCCGGTGTTAAAATCACGGTGTGGGTAAATCTCTTTTGGGATTTACCAACGTGCACAAAGGTGATATTGAATCACATTTGCAATATTTACCCAGAGACATAGCGGCTGTGGGTAAATTGCCCTAATAAAAGCATTAAATGAAAAATGTACTAACCGGGTATTGAAGTTGATTTTCCTATTTTTTTCAGATGAGCATTTACAAAAATACATAATCCAGAAAGGAAAATTGATTGTACTCGGGGAGATCCAATATATATGTGTGTCTTACCTTGCCGTGATCCAATGATACACTACGCAGGATTGTGGCAAGTTAAGAAACCTGTCTTTGCGCTCCTGTAATGTCCCCTACTGTTCGAACGAAGTACCAGGAATGAACTTGAACACCATAGAACTACATTTGGAATCCACTTTTACCAATGATCTTTTAATTTGCAAAATAGCTATGTACACAAAAGTATGATACGAAATCTATATTATTTTAACACCTTTAAAATCAATGAGTTTTTATTTGAAAAGTGTTTAAGTTATGAACACTGAATATTTATGGTATGTAATATGCACTATTTTAACACTTTTATTGTTGTAGACTACTTGACCTTTTGTTTCAGAGGAAGTAGATACGATGGTCAGTAATCAATTTCCTGTTTTAGTCACCATATAAGCACAGTGTGTTCACTTTGTTTTGCACTCGATAAAGGGCGCTCGAAACATGTCGTGTGTATACCTGTGGGAATAAACACTAATACTTTTCACAGCGCAGCCTGTGTTCAATTTCGGTTTCTCCACATCCTCTTTTGGACTATATGTATTTTGGCATTGTAAAATGTAAAGTCTACCCATCAAATGGGTTATTTTTCCTGGTCGTCCCTGTAAAAATGAAGCATAAACTCATGTTCCTGTTGTGTCGTAACTGTGCATCTCTGAACTACGAAGCACATTGTATACATAATGATGAGGAATGCTCATTGTCTGGCACTCTGTAGAGATTGTTAAGGTTTGGAAGTGGGCTACAGACTGTGAAATCTTTGAAATATGGGATTTTCCATCACAAAGCACATCGCTGTTGGAGAAGTATATAAAGCTACATCTCAGAGATAAGCAGGAAGCACCAGGTTGTCCTGAATAGTGTGTTATAACATACGCAATGTGCCAGTATCTTCCAGGTGCTGCTTCCCTCAGTCCTCTACCTTCAGGACTTTAAGCTATAGCACAAGCATAAAAAGTTTGATGGAAGCGCACTCTGTGAATCAGAAAATGTTCTGTTTATTGCATCACACAGATATACACAACGTTTCGGAGAACGCTATGTCTCCTTCATCAGGTGATGAAGGAGACATAGCGTTCTCCGAAACGTTGTGTATATCTGTGTGATGCAATAAACAGAACATTTTTGATTCACAGAGTTGCGCTTCCATCAAACTTTTTATGCTTGTCCTGAATAGGTGTACTGATGACTATGATAACGGGTTGACGAACTGTTTAAATATACATTTTTACCACAGTATGAGGTATCCTCTTTAGACTTTTTAGATGATGACACAGCCATGATTAATTGGAAGTAGGCTAAGGATTGTCACACACTGTCACGCAATACCAATATATTTATCGCTGGTTTCACCACAGCATATGCAAGACTTGAATTATATATGTATAATTTTATTTATAAAGTGGCCCTTGGGTACGCAGCGCTGTACATTATAAAATACAGAGTATACAAGCAAGGGGATAAGTGCAAGCAGTTGTACAGATAAATAAAAATTCAATTCAATTCAATAAAATTTCATACAATTTCATACATCGGTTAAGAAAGCATATATATGAATTATGTATAAATTAATATAAGTGCAGCATGCCTCAAAACATTAGGAATGAGATCCCTGCCCCAAAGAGCTTACAATCTAAGTGGGAGGGACAACATACAGATACAAGTGGGGGGGAATTATTATAGATTGTGGTGACAGCGGTGCCTTTACCATGATACAAACTGTTATTTTTCTTAGTAAAGAAGGTGATTGGATCCCTTGGGTGATTATCTAGGTGAGCTTAGTAGCGAACTCCAATCTGGTACATACATTACTGAGTTTGCATTCACAGGACCCAAACCTATGGTTATTGTCTGTCCAATGGAAAGACAATGCTTAATGTTAAAGATATCACTAGCTGTGTAGAGCTGATACATTTTGCTAGTCTAAAGGATTTGGTATTAGATTATCCATCAAATCCAGAGAGTAATGAGCAAAATAAGATTGTGGTATGTCAGAGCGGAATTGTTATAAATAAAAAACATTGGAAGAAAGAGACAAGGCCGCTCCAAAAGATGCAAAGTGTGTGTACAATATAAGACAGTAAGCTATAGAATTTACCTTTTGGTTATTAACATTTTAGAATGGATACCAGATTACAACACCCCTTTTCTAGTATATTAGCCGGTCCATCTAATTCAGGAATAAGTTATTTTCTTAAAATGCTTATATTAAATGCAGACGTTTTGTTGTCACACAAACACGATAACATTGAATGGTTCTACGCTTGTTGGCAGGATCCTTAGGGTTATTATAAGATCGTACCAAACATACAGTTTATATAGTAGATTATGCACCCCCTACTGTAAATTATAAGGATATTAGACGAGGTGACATCTCATATCCATATAATTTAAAGTAGTGCGTGCATTATTTTATTCATTTTTATAATTTACCCCTTCTCTCCATTAATTTTACTGTCCCTACCCCCCCTCGGTAATAATGTCAAATGCTGCCACAACCTGCCTTAATATAGTATGTGGTTTGCAGTGCACATGGGGTAGGTAAAAGCCTAATGGGGCTATTTGGCTATTACTTACCCATGTGCAGTGGAGCAGCTGGAGGAGAGAATCCACAGTTTGTGGTGCAGAGGTAGCGCAGGAGCGCGGTTTCGCAGTAGTTCAATGCGAGTGTGCAATGACATTATTGCGTTGGCGTGCATTGTGACATCATCGTACAGCCACAGAATACTACTGGGAAAACCGATTTGGGGAACTTCTTTAAGGTAGGCTTTTTTAAAACATTTGGGGCACTTTGCCAAAGATCCGGGGCACGTGCCCAGAATGTTTTAACATTGCAACGCAACTGGAAGGTGACCTACCGTCAACATGTCTAAGAGATTAAAAAGCAATTGGGTCACTTACTAATGAATGCTTCACCGAAGAATAGAAAAATAATTGTGTGTTCTGCATCTAATAAAAAAATTGAAATCTTTGTATTAGTTAGAGTGTATGTTTTCTAACCAATTGTTTTTGTGACAGCTGTTTCTTAAAATATATGAATTGCTGTCTACATCCTTGTGGTGGGGGCAGGTTTTTATTTAGCTTCAAATATAGTTTCAAATTTTTTTTATTTAATCTGTAAAAAAAAAGTCCTCCATATTTCCTTCCCATATTAATAAAATATCATCAATAAACGTTTTCCATAAAAATATGTTCTTTTTAAAATCTACTTCTCTAAAATTAATGCTGTTTATTAGGAAGTCCTGTTGTTCATTTTTTATGTCTTAATTCCTTTTTAAACGGTATCTCCACTGGGGAAAAAATTGCCATTTAGTTTTATTGAAGAACAGGAGGTAAAGGAGCTGTGTCTTACCTTCCATTCTTCAATAAAACCTGCAGGAGCCGGGAAAGAAGGTAAGCTACTTACCCCATTGCTCACTCCTTCGCCGCGTGGTCTGACAGGCCCCGATGGACTCTTCTATACGCATGTGGAAGTGCAATGAAAAACCAAAGGCAATTTTTCCCCCAGGGGAAGATACCCTTTAAGGATTTTTATCAATACTTATTAATCTTGGATTGTGCTTTATGTTAGTGTATAAGGATGTCTATTGTGCACATTATATAATTATATTAAGTCTCTCATTAGGCTTATGGTATGAGTGGAATCTCTAGTATAGGATTCTGTTTTTTTGATGTAATATGGTTTTCTAGGAGGAGGTAATATCTGTCATAGTAAAAATAAGAAGTTGGGGCCAGCCCCCATGCGGTTACTTCCCTGGTAGTTACACCCCGGCCCCATAAAATGCCCTGATACAAGGAAGTGCAAAACTTTACTTAAGGGGAATTGTATAAGGAGTACATTGTTTTTTAATATATTTTCCAAAACATTAGGAAATTAACCTAATTTATTTAATTTACCCCAACATTATATTGGGTTGTGTGGGTTTTGCAGCTATTTTTAAAATCTTCTTTTCTTTAAAGGGGAACTGTGGTCTCCAAACAAGTTGAGTTTAAATGAAAGGCCAGTTTCCTACCTTTAAAATGAGCCATCAACCATCCTCTACGTGCTCCACAGCCCAAGATATACAGAAATGACTGACCAGAAAGTTAATGGGTGGGAGGCTGACATGTGACATTCCTAAGGCTTCTCCTGCACAGTGTGGAGAGCACAGCCTCAGACTCCCTCAGTGTGTGAGGGAGACAGGAAGTCCCTCCTCCTCTCTGCTGTGTGAAGGACCTGCTGCTGCAGAGAAGGTAAGGGAATCTACAGCCCTTTTCTCTCACTGTGTGAAAACAGCCTTTTCAGGCAGAGTTCTCACTCTGTTCTCACCCTGCCGGAAAAGGCTGTTTCCACAGTTTTCAGGGGTGGGGTGGTGGTGGTTGGGGTTTCAGCACCTGTGAGCGGGTGGGGCTTAGGCACCCACGAGTGGGCAGGGCCACGGCATCCACGGGTGGGCAGTGCCACAGAATCTGTGAGTGGGCAGGGCCATGGCACCCACAAGTGGGTGGGGCCACATGGGTCTGTAAGAGAATGGGCCAAAGGGGGCCTGTAACTGGAGGGACCATGGGGTCCTTGAGTGGGAGGGACCAGGGGGGCTGCAAAGGGGAGGAGACACAGGGCAGATTGACTGACAGGTTTCAGAGCAGGAAGTGCAGGGGACCTGGCGATGCTGCTGCCATATCACACACAAAAATGTGAATATCTTCAAAACTATGCAAAATAAACAATGGAAATACATAAACTCTCAGGAGAGCAATTCCTATGAATTTACCTAAAGTCATTTTTGGACCACAGTTCCTCTTTAACCACATAAACTGCACTGAGTAGAAATATTTCTGTTGGTATTTTATTTCTTATCCTCTCTAAACAGACTACCCCTACCTTCCTTTCAACCTCCTGAACATTTTTTTAGAGAGATCCAATATCACAGAAATAAGTATAAAAACCATGCAACCTGATGTAATTTTGGGTTAACGCGTAATATTGTATTTATGTGGGTCTTTATTTATGGGGGGCTGTACAATCCAAAATGTTTTTGGAAATAGTGCAGCACTAGGGATGGCCGGTTCGCGAACAGCGGATTTTTCCGGATTTTCCGCCTTCCAAACTTCCGTACCGTGGATTTCTTGTATTCTCGAGAATTTTCGAAAATACGAGAAAACTCGTAATTTCGAAAATATGAGGATTTCTCTTATTTTCGCAAATATGTATTTTCGAAATTACGAGTTTTCTCGTAATTTTGAGGATATTTTTCATTTTAATGGGTCCGCTCGCGGATTTTCGAATTTTCGAATTTTTCATTTAATGCTTTTATTAGGGCAATTTACCCACAGCCCTATGGCTCTGGGTAAATATTGCAAATGCAATTTAATTAAAGATTTTTAAACATTGCTCAACATAACACTAGGGGCCCTATTTATAAAAAATCGTTATCGTTATCGTAAAATAACCGACCGGACAAGTTTTACCGATAACGACCGTTCATTACCGATAACGGTCGTTATTTTTTTACCGATAACGGTCGTTATTTACCGATAACGACCGTTATCGTAAATAACGACCGTTTGGTAAATAACGGTCGTATCGGTAAATAACGACCGGTATTTACCGATAACGACCGTATTTACGATATCGTTAATAACGGTCGTTTATCGGTAATACCGGGCCATATGGCATAACTCATCACACCACCCTATATAAGCATTAATAGTATACAACCAACAGTCAGTTATATAAATAACAAAAACGTTTGAAATTTGATCCTTATTAATTAGGGGGGGAGACCCCACAAATTAGGATAAGTGGGAGCATAAAACAATGTTCATAGTAGTTTACCACCGAATGCAACACACAGTCACAAAAGAGTATTAAGACCCTGTTAGGGGCTTGGAGTGGGGGAGGACTAAGTATCAGAGCAGGGGAGGTAGAATTAGGGATTCCAGCATGTTGCATAGTATTTATTCTTTCCACCCTACATTGGTCCGGAGGGTTTTAAGGGAAGTTATTCTTTTAGATCCCAAAGTGTTATATTACAGCAAATATCGCCAAGTGGATTTTGGGATTGATTGCGACTCATATATGGGGATACGGGTGGGGGATGGTCTGACGCCAATTACTTATATAGTTCAAGGGAGTCCAGTAGAGGGTGGACCATTCCGGTTACCTGCTTGCCACCAGAAGCGGTGAGGAGAGGTATGACAAGAACATGGGGGTGTTGATTGGGTAATACAGTCCATGGGTTAATTGTTGAGTAAGTTACTCTGGGGGGTATATAGGTTCACCCATCAGAATTATAGATATGCCGGGGTAGTTAGCTTAATCATAAGAAATCACAAGTATAGGAGGGCCCGGGGGTGTTGTGTGTGTCGTGGTTGAACATAGTTAAAGCATCACAGCGGTGGGGTAACACGGGGCAAGTTCGGATTGTTAAAGAAGGGTTATGGAAGTATGATCTTACCATTGTTGGTGAGAGGTCCTCAGTCATCGAGATTCCAACCAGAGGGGTTTTCAAAAATCTTATCTGACCATCCAGTTTGGATCATCCGCTGCCGAGATACATCATATATATATCCTGCAGAGGCTAGCCTTTCTTGACCTATGGCGAAGGGGATATCCTTTTTGCAGGTCTAGCAAAATCTGGGAAGAGTCTGGATTTTCGAAATGTATAGATTGGACTTTTCTCGGGAAACCAGAAAAGAGTATCTCTATCCCTTGCATTTCGGAAGCAAGCACTGGGGGGGCACCCGACCTGGTTCCGGTTGTCAAAACTGGACTGGGGTTTCGCCAGATCCTGTGGTCTCTTTCAATCGCCAGTGGGGTGAGGATTAAATTGGTTGTGTCAAAATTTTTTGAGTGGATCCAGCCTTCTAGAATGTGCAGGTTGCACCCTTCAGACCTATGGGAAGCCAACGAATTGTATATTTTGCCTTCCTTACAAGCGAGTCTCCAAATCGTTCTAGCTTGTTTCTGTGGGGTATTCTTGCGCAGGGGCTGATATGAATTTGTGTCTTTTGGGGTGACTGTTCTTCCAGTACAGATATATGGTATTCGGCTTTCCCAATCTGGTCTGACTTAGATAGATATGGTGAAGAAATGAGATATCTGTTTTAAATCTGATCTTGACTTTATCCGGACCACATTAGAGCTTTCTAGACCTTGTATTGCACCTAGGAGTTGTTGTATGATTCCTGGGGAGTTTTCTCTAGGCATGGACCCCAGCCAGGTTGTGGTCGAGGTGAGAGGGTGAGAGAGATCAGGTGGAGCGAGGTCCTGTAAAGTATGTGTGATTGGGTGGGGAGAGTGTGTCAGCAATATTCGGGGCGTGTAGTCTAGCGAACTTTTGCATTTTTTCTCTTGCTGCAGTCACGCGTGTTTGTTTGGGGCTTGGGTTTTGGCATTTGAATCGACCCCACGGTACTGTGGGGGAGAGGCCACAGCACCCACACGAATATCCCGTTGCTAACGAGAAAATAAGTGATTAAAATCATTGCTAACAATATGTATGAATGTGTTAGCGAAGGTTTGCATGCCTGCACCATATTATTTGCAATTTTTTTTTGGCTTTGCGACAGCGAAAGTGATGCAAGTATAAATTTTGCAGGCAGTTTTTGCCGCTAGTATTCTGCACACAAACCCCAATAGACCACACAAAACTTTCCAACCAATGGGGTCATTAAAATCCGCGCAAAAACTTACCGCTAAGGTTTCGCAAGGTTTAACGGTCACAAAGGGTTAATACATTGGGAAATGAGCGCACGTAGGTTGCGACAGACAAATATATTGCACTCCTCCTGTGTTCTACAATTGGGGTAGAATTGGTACCAGTTATGTGCTGATTGATACACCTCGGCCACGGATAGATGGACTGGGAGGGCGAGCACAGCAAAAAACAACATCTTACTCCTGTCAGTTCTTACGCTCCGGCCCAGTTATATGTTTTGAACTGTGGAGTGCAATAAAATGATTAAAGGATGAGCACTAGTAGACAAAGTTTAGTTTCCTGGAAAGCCGTAGCTTTAAAAAACTAAAGCGTGTAAATTGATTTTTCCTGTCCCCCCAACCCCATAACCTGTATCCTTGAAGCGGCAGTGTTCCTGCTCTTGTACATTTCAGCTTTTTCTCCACCCCCACGAGATCCTGAATGGAAGGCAAAGCTTCTGTGCGTCTAAAAATCATTAAATCCTTGGTTCCGGCGCAGTTTCCGCAAGCTTGTGCAGGAGGAGAGTTGACTATGGGGGGGATAGGAACAAAACAATTCACACACCTTAGTTTTAAAGCTTCGGCCTATCCAGTAAAATTACCTTTATTTACACTGTACATATCCTTAATTCAGAACCGGGAGAAGATTGAAGTAGACCTGAAAAATCGGGTAATAAATTAAAAGTTATAAACAATTCAGCTCAACACATCTCTTTGAGATTTTTGCGTTGCCCAGAAGTCTGGTCCTGGACATTAAATTCAAAATAAAAGTGTGTAGGTAAAGAGCACTTTAGAGAAAGGACCCCCTCGACTGTCCGACTACATGTCGTCGTGCACAATAAATAAGTTTGTTTTATAGCGGTAAAAATAAAAAAGGGAAACTGGACCGGAAAACCGCATTCAATCCCACTGCCCTCTTGAGCAAGGGAGGGCTTAAGTCACCTGCAATTCACCCTTCGGCATGTTTGAACTTTACTCCCCCCCCCCATAATTTCGGAAACCAGGAAACACAAGCTAAAGGCCCGGAAACATTCCCGGAATGAAGACCAGTGATGTGTTGGTTCCGGTTTGGACATTGACTGTATAGAGGAGAAGTGTGTCCCTGCTGCAGTTTTGGCTGGTCAGTGGCTGGTGAAACTAAAAAAGCTGAAATGTCCACTGTGCGATCACCTCCCTCCCTCCACCTGCATGGAAACCTCAAGTCTGATACACTGGTAACTCCTGTACAGATTGTCCATGTCCGGGTTTCCATACAGGTGGAGTGGAGGGGGGGGGGGTGATCGCACAGTGGACGTTCAGCTCTTAAGTTCCACGCAGCACGGACCAGCACTGCAGGCGACATCATGACTTCTCCTATACAAGCAATGTACAAACAGGAAACCAAAACACATCACTGGGCTTCATTCTGGGGAATGTTACGGTCAGTGACTCACAACGTGCAACCCCCCTCCTTCTGGTTCTAAGGGGGGACAGGTCGTGTGTCTGTAGCATGAGTGTGTCTGTATGTGTGAGTCTGCAGAGTGTGTCAGAATGAGATGTGGGTGTCAGCATGAGGCGTGTGTGTTCTGACTGATGAGTGTGTGTGTCTGCATGAGTGTGTGTGTCAAGCTGTGTGGGTAAGCAATGAGGCCGTTTGTCAGCATTGTGTGTGTCAGGCATGAGTGTGTCAGATGGACTGTGTTGTATGCAATGAGTGTGTATGCATTGGTATGTCCATCATGAGTGGTGTGTGTGTGTGGGGCTTGTGTCTGATTGAGTGTGTCTGTGGTGTGGCTGCATGCGTGTGTGAGTGATCGTGTGGTTGGTCTTGTGTGCATTGTCATGAGTGTCTGCATCAGTGGGTCTGTGTGTGAGTGAATGCGTGAGTGTCTGCCTCAGTGTTTCTGTATGAGTGTACTGCTAGTGTGTGAGTGTCTGTGAGTGCTCTGCATGAGGGTGATGTGAGTGTCTGAATGTGCCTTGTGTTTGTCCAGTGTATGTCTGTTGAGTGTTTTACTTGCATAAGTGTTTTCTGCATCAGTGTGTGTGAGTGCATAAGTGTGTTTGTGTGTTGTCCAGTATGAGTGTATGTGTGGGTGTCTGCATGACTGTCTGTATGCGTGTCTGCTTGTAAGTGTCTGCATCAGGTGTGTGTGAAGAGTAGCCACCCGCTCGAGTAGTGTTGGCCGTGTGCATGGGAAGATAGGGCTGTCAGTGTATTGGTGCACCTGCCAGTTGTGACATTGGAGAGTAGTGTCAGTCAGTGTGTGAGGAGTAGTGCTGTTCTGCCTGTTAGATGGTGCCTGTTGGGGAGTTTGCGAAGTAGTGCCCTGACACGGCTCTCTGGTACATTGCCTGTGTGTGGGGGAATGGTGCCTTCGGGTGTGCTTGGGAGTAGTGGGAATGGTGTGTGTGGGGGAGTAGTGCCTCGTCGGGTGTTTGGTGTGGGGAGTAGGGCTGCCGATGGTGCATGTGAGAGTAGTAGCAGGCCACGTCAGTGTGTGGGAGTTAGTGCCTGTGTGCGTGGTGCCGGTTGGTTGAGTTGGGGAGGAGTGCCTGTGGTGTGTGTGGAAGTGCCTGTAGCTGTGTGGGGGTGGAGCATCTGTGTTGTTTCAGTGCATCTCTGTGTAAAAATAAAAAATCATAACTGGACCAGGAAATTCGGTATGTTGTGACTTAACATGGCTGTAAGTTAATGTTCTTGTTGTGCTACATTAAAAAACGGACTGGATAAATGCAAACTCGAACATCAAGTGGTCTTGTGCATCCTCAGCCATTTTTAGTGCCCTAAGCGCTCCCCTCCCATGAGACCCACAAAAAACGTGACAAACCAGACTGCAGAGGTTTAAGGAAATCTGAAGACGGTGGGGAGATCCTGGCGGTTCAAAGGACCCATACAATATGCCAAAAAATGTGTGTTAGTATTATTCCCATCCGCTCGGCCGGTTTCAGATCAAGATCCTTTATCGCACCTGTGGAGGGGGGTTTTATAGCTTTCAAAAGACGTACCCAAATGTACTTACCAGGACATCGTACCCCTCGCCGCGTCTGCCTTTTTTCGTGCCTTGTCAGTGAACGGAAGGACAAAGAGAAGAAGGGCAACCCCATCCGCTCCTATGACTGGCTAAGCATCGTGCCCGTAGCCACAATCCCAGGAAGCAGAATGCCGGTATGCCACACAGAAGAAGCCACGACCATGCCAAACACCAGGGACACATTTCATCCTAAAGGACTACAACAATGGCTCAGTGGTGAGTGTGTATTGTCAATGTGTGGAGAGGAAGTTCATGTGTGCAGCAGAATGTGTGTGTGTACTGTAGTTCAGTGTGAGGAGAAATATCTAGTTATAGTGAACCTTGGCTTGGTGCATGGAATGTTTGTATTGCAAGTGTTTTGGGCGGGGGGGAGGAGACTGGGATGGGATTAAAAGTTCATACTGGTGGTGTTTTTGCACTTTATGTACATTGGCTGCTATGAATTGGCACATCCATATGACAGATGAATAACTGAATAACCGGAGAAGACAAGAGAAGTAACAGAACATAAGGCCGGAGCATTTCAGGCTATAGACTACATCATTTCTAACCGGTGTAAGACCCAGGGTTGTAGGACCCCTTCCGAGCCACCAAAACAAGATGCCCACAGTGCAGACCCTGTTCCAGCTGCCAAACAGAGATCCACAGTTGCCGAACCCCTATTCCGGCATCAGAACACAGGTCCAGGGTTGCCAGCCCCCGTTCTCCCACAAAAAACGCGTTTCCAGGCTGCAGAACACTGTCCAGCCACTAAAAAAACATGATGTCGAACCCATGGTGCAAGACCACCGTTACTTCACCCAGAAGAGAGTTCAGATGAGTGGCAGACCCCCGATTCACGGCTGCCAGAACAGAGTTCCCAGGGGCCGGAACCCTGTCCCCCTGTACCGTCCGCCAAAACAAAGTCCCAGGGTTGATGAATGAAGACCCCTTGTTCTGGCCACCAGAACAGAGTTTCCAGGCTGTAGACCCCTTTCCAGACAATAAAAACAAGACGTTCCAGGGTGCAAAAACCCCCGTTCCTTCAGCCAGAAACGAGTTTCCCAGGGTGCAGAAACCCGATTCCGGATGCTCAGAAACGACGTTCCGGGTGCAGGACCCCTGTCCAAGCCACCAGAATGTTCCCAGGGGCAGACCCCCTTTACAGAGCCAGCAGCCAGAAAACAGAGTCCCAAAGTGCAGAGCCCCAGTCTGGCATCAGAACAGGTTCCCAGGGTGCAGAACCCGATTCCCGAGCTTTCCCCCGAACAGAGATCCCAAGGTTGCAGACCCCCTGTTCGGCTGCCGAACGAGTTCCCGGGGTTGCAACCCAGTTATTGACAACAAAAAGACGTTAGTGTGCAAACCCCATTTCTGGCGTGAGAACAGAGTTCCAAGGTGCCAAATTCCCTTTCCGGCCGCCAAAAACATTAATTACCAGAGTGCAAATCTCCCAGAATGCAGATCCTGTTCCCGGGCACAGAACAGAATTCCCAGGGATGCAAAACGCCCATCCGGCAGCCCAGAAAAGAGTTTTCAGGGTGTAAAACCTGGGATCTATTGTTTTGGCAGCTATCCAGCAGCCCAGCACAGAAAAGAGCCAAAAGCATCCGGAACCCCCTTCCAGGGCCAGACAATCAAGCGCTCCAGCACCCAATTCAGGCAACCAGAAAAGAGCCAAAAGTTTCCAGACCCCTTTCAGGCAGCCAGAACAGAGCTAAAGTGTTCCAGACCCGTTACGGCAGCCAGAAACAGAGCCAAAGGGGTCCAGACCCGTTTTACGGCAGCCAGCAGAACATAGCCAAAACTCATCAGACCCCGGTTGCATGCAGCAGAACAAAAAACCAAAGGGGTCCAGACCCCCGTTCCGGCGCAGACACAAGCAGAAATAGCCCCAAAAAAACATCCAGACCCCGTTCAGGCAGACCAAGAAAACAGAGCCCCAAAGGGGTTCCAGACCCCCCATTCCGCAGCAAAACAGAGCCAAAAGCATGCAGACCCCCGTTCCAGTGGCCAGAGCATAGTCAAAAGCATGCAGGACCCCCATTCCGGCAGCCAGAGATAGTCAAAGGCTACAGACCCTATTCCGGCAGCCCCAGAGCAGATGCCAAAAGTATCCAAGGACCCCATTCCGGCGCCCCCAAAAAACAAAACAGATTCTAAAAGGGTGTGTTGTAAAAATGGCATCTATAATAAACGTGGTTGTAATTTAATATATTACGATAGGTGGCGCTGTTCATTTTCTGTCCGGTTTCCAGCGAACTGTTCTGGTTTTACTAGTCCTGTTTTATAGCAATACCTGTGGGGTTGCCTGGTTTTGGTTGCTCTTTCCTATACGATGATAATAAATATAAAAGGATTTATATAGTAAATTTATACATTGCTTTTAAATACGACATAATAAAAGGTTTGTATTTGCCTTATTCTTTCTTGTTGCGGACCCTCTGTGTTTGCACACGTCTGATTTACTGCAGACGCCCCACTCCCCCTCCCCTCTGTGGTCCATTCCCCTGTTGTTTCCTCTATTCCAGCTGTGAATCAAACTGTGAAACCAGCCACGCAGCGCATTAATCCTCCTACACATGACATACACTCTAACCTTGTAAACAAAAAAAAAAATATGGAGGTTAAACTGTGAAAGAAGTACCTCTGTTCTTCTGTTCTGGTTGAGAAGCGACCCGAGTCCTGCCTTATCACTACAAAGCTGCAATCTCGCTTTAACAGGCAAAATGGTGGTAAACAGCTTGGGGAGGAGGGGACGTCTCTTTCCCTTTACTTAACTCTGTTTTATGTACTGGAATCTTCACTTTTCTTTTTTTTTTAAAACTATATCTCAAGACAGAGGCAGGAACAAGCCAACAAATAATGCAACTCTGGGGGTGGGAGGGGGAAATTATAAACACACTAGAAAAAAAAATTGTTTTCCAAATATAGATGGCCTTAAAAAGGTATCCCCAATGACATGCCAGTAGCTCAATCTCATCATGTATGCTGCAATCAATGCGTGATGATTGTGTATTTTAACTTTTGTATCTTATTTATAACAAATATAATATTAAACGTTATGTTTAATCTCCCCTTTTTTGTTGATGTGCCATTGCACTGTGACTTCTTTTGCTGTATTACTTTATTAGGGGGGCTCATTTCTACTGCTGTTTTTATTTTATATCTGTAATTAATTAAACCCAGCAATGGCCAATCCTTGTGGGGGTTGTGGTGTCGTTACTATTAAGCTGTTTTGGGGTACCGATATACTCGAGTATAACTCGAGTAAACTTCGAATTTGTAGGCTTTTAAAATTAGTGAAACCTAACCTCGACTATACTCGGGTTCAAGTCATTTAGATCCAAATTCTGCAATTGCTGATAGACCAGTAGGTGTCGCTGTGTTAAACCTGCCTAGAAAATTACAGGTGCTGTTCTGCCTTTCCACTTGCTTCCTGTAGTCTGCTGCTGGACTCACTCAGCACTGTCACTGCGTCATCTGGATCGGTAAATCTGATGGGTCTCCTAGATTGGTGTCAAAAAACAGCTGCTAGTTCAGTGCAAATGACAGCTTGAAACTACAACTCTCGGGTGACCATTTTTAACTATTGGGATCAGAGTCCTTTACTATAGTGGTCAGAGTGCCCTTTACTATATGGGGTCAGAGTGCCCTATATGGGTGTCAGGAGATTGTAAATGATGGTAGCTTAATTAAAAGTTTACTAAACCTTGCCACTCCATATGTATAGAAATGAAACTCCCAGTAACAAAGCATGCTAGGAGTTTGTAGTTTCCAAACATCTGGAGTGCCAAAATTGGAAGTTATGGTACTGGGTGTGGGCTATTACTGTATGGGATTCATGTATGGGAATTCTGCTGTCCATTTAAAGGGCAACTAATTTCTACCCTCGGCTTATACTCGAGTCATCATTTTATACATTTTCAGGTAAAAATGTACCTTGCTTATACTCGGATCGACTTATACTCGAGTATATACGGTATATAACATCAGTATATCAATTGGATGCATTAATAAAGTAGGCTCACCAAATAATTTTGGTGTGTCCAGGTGATGCTGCCGTGGATCCGACGTTTAACAAGGTCGATAACGTCAATCCAAACCAACAAAATGAGGGTGAGACGCACAATGAATGAACTGCTCAAAGTATCTCTTATAAACAGGGGGGAACACAACTTTATTTCATCACTGCAACATAACAAGACCGAGGGTCCTGTGTGCCTCTCACCTATCAGTGTAGACATCAATTTGAGTTTACAAAGGTAGTGTGCTCCTTAGACTCTTATATTGGGTATTCATGCCCTTCACTGCCTTCTTTAAGCACCTAGACATAATAAAATATTTTTATGTGTACTAATATTTGATGAAAAGAAATAACATTGGAAAAAGCTTTTACCCACATGAAATGGGGAGAAAGTTGTTTTTGGCATCCAGTATCCTAAGGAACAATGGTTAACATCATGGGGGAAAATATATATGGAGGGGGAAAAATGCAAAATTAGGAACATTAAAGCATGAAATCTAAAATGTACTGTCAGGTAGCTCTCTCTACTTTCTGTCAGATGAGAATATTCCCCAAAAAATGTTAAATATTAAAATATTGAGGGTAGGTCCCCATCTTTAGAAACGATTATAAAACAAATACCACCATAAACCATAAACATTTCTAGTAGTCCATGTAGTGCATTTAAAAAAATAAGATGGGATTGTAATGTTTTTTATTAAATGTAGGTAAATCCTTATTTGAAATGATTTACTGTGAGTTATTATAGGCAAGTAGGGTAACCGCTAATTGTGATATGATTGGTTGGGTGGTAATATATTTTTCACTCTATTTCAGATGCTTTGATGTGTTTCAAATGTCCTGAATTTCAAAGATCAAACAACCAAAGAGATGGCTGATCACTCACATGTAATTATCTCTCCTATAAGACATTCTGGGTGCTAGTATAACTTCCATTGCTTTTGTTATTCACCATCACTTGTGCTGGAATTCTGGGAATCTTAATAAAATACAGTGAGACTCCAATTGTAAAAGCCAATAACAGAAATCTCAGTTTCTACTGATCATCTCTCTCATGTTCTGTTTCCCTGCTCACTTTACTATTTATTGGACGTCCAACACAGCACTTTGTCTCCTCCAACACGTGACTTTTGGGATTGTGTTTACTACTTCTGTGTCTTGTGTGTTGGCTAAAACTCTCACCGTTATTATTGCGTTTAATGCCACAAAGCTGGGAGCAAGTTGAGAGTATCTAGGAACCCAGATGTCTTTCATATTAGTGACTGTGTGTTTCTATGGGGAGATTGTGATCTCTCTTGTGTGGATGGCCTCCAATCCTCCATTTTTTGAGGCTGAGATCTTTCCAATCCAGACTTGATGTTATTCTCTGTGTAATGAAGGGTCTATCATTTCCTATTTCTCTGTAATTGGTTATATGGGAGTTTGGCTGTGTTAGTTCTCTGTAGCTTTTCTAGCCAAGGATTTCCCAGATGGTTTCAATGAGGCTAAAAACATCACATTCAGCATGTTAATATTCTGCAGTGTGTGGGTGACATTTGTCCCTGCCTATCTGAGCTCTAAAGGACTAAGTGGTGGCTGTTGAGATATTTGCTATTATATCATCCAGTGCTGGGTTACTGGGCTGTATTTTCATCCCTAAATGTTAATTATTTTCCTGAGACCTGAATTAAACACCAGATTCAATGTTACTAGACAATGAAAAGCAAAGTGAAGCCGTATTTATCTCTTGTGTTGTTTTCACAAACTGTAGTTCTTGAGAAACCACACTCAATCCGTATTCAGTAATGCTACATTTCATTATAGAAAGAGTAATTAGAAAAAATATTCATAATTAAAAATAATATATTCATTATGTAATCCATACAGAGCTGTAAAATGAAAATAAAAAGTCTTATTGAAAAATTATATATTTTCTTTTATGTAGAAATGTTAACACTATTATATTATTAGTGAATAATGTACCCCTACTGTAAATTTGGGATATTAGATGTTACCGAGGAGAACTCCGAGGTGACTTCTAGTATCTTTATAATTTACAGTAGGGGGTACATTATTCTTTATAATCTACAATATATAGTACAAGGGAAAAATAAATAAGGATTCACATTTGTGGTTTAGTGCAATTTATTTATTGTAATATAAGTTTATTTGCTTATTTCTTTGTATATAAAGTAAATTGAAACTAACTTTTAATTGAAACATTTTTACTAGTGGAAGTCTTTCATTTAGTCAGAGTCAGAATATATAATTCTTCGCTATTTTTTTGGGGTTCAGTAGAGGAAGAAACTTTGTAGATTTATGGTAATTGTTGAGTTATTAAAAATACAGTTGGGTCCAAAAAGGTTTCTGGTGTATTTTTGGTTGTTGTATCTAGTCCTTTATAATTGTATGATGAGGTTGTGTTTATATTTGGGGCATGAAATGAAGTTGATGGCTGTTCTTCTATTTGGAATTGTTTTCGTTTATTTCTTGGGTTGTATTTGCCGTATTTTGGAATATTTGGGAGAAATGGAGTTGCTTTTTTTCATTTATTGAGGAGTAATTGTTGATACTTGTTAAGCTTTTGTGTCCCGATATTTGTATTATTTCAGTTGGGGGTATGTTATTGTCACCAGTCTTTGTATTTTGTTTTTCTGGTTCAGTGATTTGTGATTCTCTTTGTTTCTTTAAAGATGCTTTTAGTTTCATGGTGGACATCATGGTTCTGATTTTGTGAACTCCAATTTTCATTGTTCGGTACCACGGGAAAGTCGGGTTTGTAATTAATGTTTGGAGCCAGATAAAATGGGACGTCCGGGTCATTCATTGTTTCTGGGCGTTTGTTACTATATTCTATATAAGCTGCTACTGGGTCTCTGTCTGGGTGATTGGGCGTTTCGTACATTCTTGGTTTTACTTGTCGTATGTTTTGGGTTTCCCCTGTTCGTGTTTTTGTTTGATGTTCATTATACTCTAAGAATTGTTTACCAGTGGAATCTTGTTTTAATGTAAATCTCCCCATTTAAGGTCATATTGTTCCTGACTGCGAAGAGCAAAATGAATTCCATTGTGGAAAATACTAAATTGAGTAGTGATGTTGGTTGTTTGGTTGATATTGTTCCACATTCGTATAGCTGGTTGATTTCTTGGTCTGTAAGTGGTTCTGATTTATTTGGCTGGTTGCCTTTTCCTTCCTTTTTAAGAATTTAATTTTGCGGACAGTGTTTCTTTTGTCAATGGAAAGTCTTGGTGGATCCATAGGTGATTGGGGATAGTTATGTTCCTTAAGGTAGCGATCAATGCTGGTTAACATGCACCGTAATGTGTGAGGTTCATATTCATTTCCGTCTTTTCTGCGAACTGATAGTATGAACGACGAATAATTTATCAAGTTGTTTATGGGAATGTCTGATATTTTTCTTCGTGTATTTCTTTGAAGAAATCTTGTAAAGTGTTTTAAATCACTTTTGTTTTTTTTTAGTGTCTTTGTATTTTTTTGTCGTTGTATAAACTCTCTTTGTGTTCTCTGTTTGAAGTTTGAATCTTTGTGACATTTTGTTTTGTTTGAAGGAAATCTAACTGAAAATATAAAGTGATTGACTTTAGTACAACGTTTGTGTTTAAATGCGATTTGCGTGTTTCGTGTTATGGAGACGCATGTGTTTGCGCAAAAAAATGGTATCGGATGTGATTCCAAAACGAAACGGAGGCGTATTGTAGTGTGGCTGCAGTTTTAGGGCTAGGCCACCACTAGCGTGATTTTGCTGCGTTTGTGCTTTGTGTTTTTTCAATCATTGCAATTTCGTCAATGCTCCAAAAACGCGTATTTTCGGGTGCGATGCAATAGCACATGTGATTTGCGTTCCGCATTTTTGTCAATCCTATGTGGGTCTTATGTCTATTGAAAAAAGCATGCAGAAATGCAACAAAATCGCACACGAAATCACATGCGATTACGCACGATGCGCTGCAGTGTGGACATGCCGTGAGGCTAAGGGCACATTACAACGCACCAAATCAAGCAACAAATCGCGAGCGTTATCGTACATGATTGCGTGCGCGATTTCTTTGTGTTTGCGTGCGTTGTTTTTCGTTTTTGATATTTTTAAATAGAAAAGGCATGTGATTGCACAAAAAAAAGCTAACGGATGCGCAATTGCATAGGAAATTGCGAGAAATGTTCTCGTTCCTGTGATATCCATGTTAGCAAAAGTCACGGGCGAAACCGTGTGAAAAAAATGGTAGTGTGGTCTAGCCCTTAATTAATATGGCAGTTTTCATTTATACTGTGTAAACAGATATAGGGTTTGTAGAAAATTAGCATTTATATTATTTTTTGTTGGTAGTAATAAGTACATTTTTTGGGGGTTAATTTTTAATATGTTTTTTTATTCATTTATTTAAATCATTTATTTCATTTAATTTTTATTCCAGTCATATTACTTGGTATTTTTAAATTGTTTCTATTATTTTTGTTAGTTTCCCGCAGATTGAGGTTGTTAGGGTGTGTGTGGTGGTGAGAGTTTTGTCTTTAAAATCCGCAGGCTTTTTGTTGTGCTGTACAGGCATTGGGGAGAACTACATTTCCCACAATGCCATTGCGCCATGGTTTCTGGGTTTCCAGTTTCAGTGGGCGAGACTAGCGGTCCGGAAGTTTTGCAGAAGAGACGCGCCTTTGTTGTAGAAGAGACGCGCCTTTAGATGCGCGTATGTGCGCAAGTACGTTCCGTAATGTGGATTACAGCGTGGAAGTGTAGACCGGCAGAAAGGAAGAGAAGGTAAGGTACCCATGGAGTTCTGTCATATAATCGGTGCGCTACTACGTAGTAGCTCGACGATTATAAGGAATTATTTTTACAGTTAGCCAACATTGACTTTGCCAACTATTGTAGATTATAAATGAATATTCATATCTGAATTCACTGCAATCCACATTCTATATTTATATGTACATATTGTCCATTTTATATATTTCTAATTACTCTAAATTTATTACATAATTATCCTAATTTTAGTCTCATTCAGTTCAATAATAAAAATAAAAATCAAGGCGGAGGAGAGTATGTGGCAGAACTTTTTATAAACAAGGAAGTGGCAAGTGTCTCACCCACGACCTTGAAACATCAACCCAGACAAGTACATTGTTGTTTTTGGTAATTATACGTCAAAAAATAATCAAATAATTTGCATTCAATCTACCTAAAAATTCTTGCTGTAAAGAACATTTCGATTTCTACAAAAAGAAAACATAATTAGATAAACCTCACCCACATGCTTTCTCCAGGTTTGTAATTTTTCCTAATTATCACTTCTATCTGCCCAGGAACAAGTTACCATATGAAAGGGCACATTTTGCTTAATTGCAGATCTACAGTATATGTATTAATACCAGTAATTCCCAATATTATATAGTATCCCTGTACCAACCAGAATACTACAGTATGTATTAATACCAGTATTCTCAATATTATATTGTATCCCGTCCAACCAGAACACAATATAGTATTATCCAGTAATTCTCAATATTTATAGTATGCCTGTACAAACCAGAACTACAGTATATGTATTAATACCAGTAATTCTCAATATTATATAGTATCCTGTACCAACCAGAACTACAGTATATGTATTAATACCGAGTAATTCTCAATATTATATGTATCCCTGTACCAACCAGAACTACCATTATATGTATTAATACCAGTAATTCTCAATATTATATTGTATCCCTGTACCAACCAGAACTACAGTATATGTATTAATACCAGTAATTCTCAATATTATATAGTATCCCTGTACCAACCAAACTACAGTATATGCATTAATACCAGTATTCTCAATATTATTTAGTTTTAGAAACTTATCCAGGCAATTTTTAAAGCTATTCAATGAACTTGCCATTACCACATCTGCTGGAAGACAGTTCACACGTTTCAAGTTCTCACTGTAAAGAAACCTTTCCTAACCTGAAGATGAAACTTCTTTTCTTCCTACCTTAAAGGATGTCCAGTGTCCTCTGATATGACCATTAGTGAACAATGCACCAGAGAGTTCATTGTATGGCCCATTAATATATTTGTATAAAGTGATCATGTGAAACGTGACTTCTCCAGTGTAAACAGCCCTAACTTGTCTAATCTGCCTGCATATTTAAGCCCCTCCATTCCCCTTATTAATTTAGTTGCCCTTCTCTGAACTGCTTTCATTTCCAAGATGTCCCTTTTGTATATGGGATTCCAAAACTGCACCGCATATTCCAAATGAGGCCTTACCAGTGCCTTGTAAAGAGGGAGAATAATATTTTTCTCTTTTGAATCTATTCCTCTCTCTTTAATAATACTGCCAGTTAAAGATAAAGTAACTGTGGGAAAGAGAACAAAATTTAGCAGGGTCCAAAAACATTTATTACAGGGATGTCTGGTGTAATGTTTTATCTTTAAAATATACCCTGCAGTCCTTGTGTTAAATACTCGAGTACAAAGATTACACATCACATATGACTAATAGAGATGGCTGAACTTACTGAAGTTTGACAGTTCAGAATTTTTTTTGCACGAATAATTAGAAAAAAATTCCCTGTGTATCGTCCCTTAGGAGTATAGTGATTTATTGATTTTTGCTTTGCTTGGGTAGTATTTTATTTTTATTCAGTTTGTGATTTTGTGGGGATGATCTTTATGTCTGCTGGTGTAGATGTGTTTATATTTTGATCTGTAATAACAAAGTAGAAATTGGCTGTGTTTTGTTTTATAATTATTAATTTCTTATTTTCCATTTTTAATGTTTTTGCCAGCAAAAGTTTGTTTAAGGTTATTTTTTATGGACTATAATAATGAATCCAAAAGGTCTAAAAAGATACAATCTTAAATAGTGATGAATCCTGTTGTTTAAAAAAGATCCTATTTTTAAAAATTTCTAAAACTGGGGACTTTTCATCGAAAAAAAATCCATTTGATAAATTCCTGTCGGAAATTTGAAAAATTCTAATTCAGTTGGGTTTGAATCAAATTTTTGGAACTTCAATAACTTCTGCGGGGAACCACTGTCAGAACAAACTTACCATTTTGGTTCATCTCTACTCTTACGGCCTTATTTTAGGATCGCTTATTTTGGCATTTTTACACCAGACTTTGCTACAAACATTTTTAATTGATTGCTGTATTTATAATAAGATTCATTATTCGCACCATTACCTTTACCAAGACAAATCCAGCTTGACATTGCCATAACCTAGGGCCCTATTTATAAAAAATCGTTATCGTTATCGTAAAAATACCGTCGTTATCGTAAAATAACGACGGGTTTTTACCGATAACGACCGGTATTTGATTATTACTGGTATTAATACATATACTGTAGTTCTGGTTGGTACAGGGATACTATATAATATTGGGAATTACTGGTATTAATACATATACTGTAGATCTGGTTGGTACAGGGAAACAACAATGTACTTGTCTGGGTTGATGTTTCAAGGTCGTGGGTGAGACACTTGCCACTTCCTTGTTTATAAAAAGTTCTGCCACATACTCTCCTCCGCCTTGATTTTTATTTTTATTATTGAACTGAATGAGACTAAAATTAGGATAATTATGTAATAAATTTAGAGTAATTAGAAATATAATAAAATGGACAATATGTACATATAAATATAGAATGTGGATTGCAGTGAAATTCAGATATGAATATTCATTTATAATCTACAATAGTTGGCAAAGTCAATGTTGGCTAACTGTAAAATAATTCCTTATAATCGTCGAGCTACTACGTAGTAGCGCACCGATTATATGACAGAACTCCATGGGTAACCTTACCTTCTCTTCCTTTCTGCCGGTCTACACTTCCACGCTGTAATCCACATTACGGAACGTACTTGCGGCACATACGCGCATCTAAAGGCGCGTCTCTTCTACAACAAAGGCGCGTCTCTTCTGCAAAACTTCCGGGACCGCTAGTCTCGCCCACTGAAACTGGAAACCCAGAAACCATGCGCAATGGCATTGTGGGAAATGTAGTTCTCCCAATGCCTGTACAGCACAACAAAAAGCCTGCGGATTTTAAAGACAAAACTCCTCACACACACACACCCTAACAACCTCAATCTGCGGGAAACTAAACAAAAATAATAGAACACAATTTAAAAATACCAAGTAAGTATGACTGGAATAAAAATTAAATGAAATAAATGATTTAAATAAATGAAATAAAAAAACATATTAAAAAATTAACCCCCAAAAAATGTACTTATTACTACCAACAAAAAATAATATAAATGCTAATTTTCTACAAACCCTATTATCTGTTTACACAGTATAAATGAAACTGCCATATTAATTAAGGGCTAGACCACACTACCATTTTTTTCACACGGTTTCGCCCGTGACTTTTGCTAACATGGATATCACAGGAACGAGAACATTTCTGCAATTTCCTATGCAATTGCGCATCCGTTAGCGTTTTTTTGTGCAATCACATGCCTTTTCTATTTAAAAATATCAAAAACGAAAAACAACGCACGCAAACACAAAGAAATCGCGCACGCAATCATGTACGATAACGCTCGCGATTTGTTGCTTGATTTGGTGCGTTGTAATGTGCCCTTAGCCTCACGGCATGTCCACACTGCAGCGCAATCGTGCATGTAATCGCATGTGATTTCGTGTGCGATTTTGTTGCATTTCTGCATGCTTTTTTTCAATAGACATAGAACACCACATAGGATTGAGCGAAAAAATGCGGAACGCAAATCACATGTGCTATTGCATCGCACCCGAAAATACGCGTTTTTGGAGCATTGACGAAATTGCAATGATTGGAAAAACACAAGCACAAACGCAGCAAAATCACGCTAGTGTGGCCTAGCCCTAAAACTGCAGCCACACTACAATACGCCTCCGTTTCCGTTTTGGAATCACATCCGATTACCATTTTTTTTGCGCAAACACATGCGTCTCCATAACACGAAACACGCAAATCGCATTTAAACACAAACGTTGTACTAAAGTCAATCACTTTATATTTTCAGTTAGATTTCCTTCAAACAAAACAAAATGTCACAAAGATTCAAACTTCAAACAGAAGAACAACAAAGAGAGTTTATACAACGACAAAAAAATACAAAGACACTAAAAAAAACAAAAAGTGATTTAAACACTTTACAAGATTTCTTCAAAGAAATACACGAAGAAAAATATCAGACATTCCCCATAAACAACTTGATAAATTATTGTCGTCGTTCATACTATCAGTTCGCAGAAAAGACGGAAATGAATATGAACCTCACACATTACGGTGCATGTTAACCAGCATTGATCGCTACCTTAAGGAACATAACTATCCCCAATCACCTATGGATCCACCAAAGACTTTCCATTGACAAAAGAAACACTGTCCGCAAAAATGAAATTCTTAAAAAAGGAAGGAAAAGGCAACCAACCAAATAAATCAGAAACACTTACCGGACCAGAAGAAGAATCAAAACCAGCCAGTTCGTTATCCCTCTCCTCTCTCTATATATCTCCTCGCCCCCTATTCCCCCTTTTCTTAGGTTAACGAGGGAAACAATATAACAAAAACCAACATCACTACTCAATTTAGTATTTTTCCACAATGGAATTCATTTTGCTCTTCGCAGTCAGGAACAATATGACCTTAAATGGGGAGATATTACATTAAAACAAGATTCCACTGGTAAACAATTCTTAGAGTATAATGAACATCAAACAAAAACACGAACAGGAGGAAACCCAAAAACATACGACAAGTAAAACCAAGAATGTACGAAACGCCCAATCACCCAGACAGAGACCCAGTAGCAGCTTATATAGAATATAGTAACAAACGCCCAGAAACAATGAATGACCCGGACGTCCCATTTTATCTGGCTCCAAACATTAATTACAAACCCGACTTTCCCCGGTGGTACCGAACAATGAAAATTGGAGTTCACAAAATCAGAACCATGATGTCCACCATGAAACTAAAAGCATCTTTAACAGAAACAAAGAGAATCACAAATCACTGAACCAGAAAAACAACAATACAAAGACTGGTTGACAATAACATACCCCCAACTGAAATAATACAAATATCGGGACACAAAAGCTTAACAAGTATCAACAATTACTCCTCAATAAATGAAAAAAAGCAACTCCATTTCTCCCAAATATTCCAAAATACGGCAAATACAACCCAGGAAGAAATAAACGAAAACAATTCCAAATAGAAGAACAGCCATCAACTTCATTTCATGCCCCAAATATAAACACAACCTCATCATACAATTATAAAGGACTAGATACAACAACCAAAAATACACCAGAAACCATTTTTGGACCCAACTGTATTTTTAATAACTCAACAATTACCATAAATCTACAAAGTTCTTCCTCTACTGAACCACCAAAAAAATAGCGAAGAATTATATATAGTTCTGACTCTGACTAAATGAAAGACTTCCACTAGTAAAAATGTTTCAATTAAAAGTTAGTTTCAATTTACTTTATATACAAAGAAATAAGCAAATAAACTTATATTACAAATAAATAAATTGCACTTAAACCACAAATGTGAATCCTTATTTATTTTTCCCCTTGTACTATATATTGTAGATTATAAAGAATAATGTACCCCCTACTGTAAATTATAAAGATACTAGAAGTCACCTCGGAGTTCTCCTCGGTAACATCTAATATCCCTATAATTTACAGTAGGGGGTACATTATTCACTATATAATATAATAGTGTTACATTTCTACATAAAAGAAAATATATAATTTTTCAATAAGACTTTTTATTTTCATTTTACAGCTCTGTATGGATTACATAATGAATATATTATTTTTAATATATGAATATTTTTCTAATTACTCTTTCTATAATGAAATGCAGCATTACTGAATACGGATTGAGTGTTGGTTTCTCAAGAACTACAGTTTGTGAAAACAACACAAATAGATAAATACGGCTTCACTTTGCTTTTCATTGTCTAGTAACATTGAATCTGGTGTTTAATTCAGGTCTCAGGAAAATAATGTAACATTTAGGGAGTGCCAGCAATCAGTCTAACCCACATTCTGGAGTTGACCAGCTGCTAGAAGTACCATAGTGCCAGCACTCAGTCTAACCCACATTCTGGAGTTGACCAGCTGCTAGAAACGGTAAAAAGCCATTATTTGTACATACAAAAAGAAGGGGAAATTGCCATCGCAGAGTTTACCAATTTGGCCAAAATATGTAAGCTTGCATGCCATGTCAAGGCCCCTCACTGAATGCGAGTCCTACTCTGCATATTAGCATTCTAAAGATGTAGTGCATTTAAAATCAAGTCCCCCAGCATTATACCTGAGTAATAAGACTGTGTTGCACTTACCATTGACATAAAGGCTCTGGTGTGGCAGCTTCATTTTAGTTAAATGTACATGTTCCCCAAATCACTTCCCATGTCCCTGAACCATAGTATTGCTATTTATACCTTAAATTCAATCTGAACTTTCGGAAAACTACTACTTGATAAAGGCCCCAAGCACAGGGCCAAAACGTTGCCACTTTTGTATTGTCTTAATACATTTTATAAAAAGATCCCTAGAGTGCTCCTATATTATCATATATCTTATTTGGAAATCAATAGGTAGCACCCGGGGATTGAGTGCCACCCACCTTGGTCTATATATATATATATATATATATACGTATACATAAATACTAGCAAAAGTGTGCCTGTTGATGCACAGTGGGAATTATATCTTTACACGCTCAGGGTTTTGTATAAGAAAAAAAGAAACAAATACAAGAAATTAATAAAGAAATGAGAAACAGTTAATAAAGAAACAAAACTAGAGAACATAAAACTTAACTCAAGAGTTATTGTATCGGGAGCGCAGCCCCTGTACAATAAGTGTTAAACCCACAGAGACCCTATATTACATGGGGTTGGGTAGGTTTTAGAATTATTTTTGCTATATTGTATCTCCCTGTTAGTGTTCTGGGATATAATTAAGGATAAATATGTTTTCAGCCGTAGCTCTCCTGTAACAACTGTGGTAAATACCGTGAGTGGTAGTAAAGATGCAAAAACTATCCAGGGCTCCTTCAACTGGTGAGTTTATGTATAAACCAAAGTTCCAAAGATCAGCCATCAGAATCTTACAACACAGAGCAACCACACTAGCACAGAAGCTAAGAAGAGCCCTTAAAACTTATTGATATCTGGACTGGTCCTTCGTCAAAGCTAAAATTAGGAAAGAAAAGCACATAAATAACACCAGTGAAGGGGAAAAGCAAAAAAACAAATCAGGAGAAAGAACACGGTCATCCCATATGTAGCAGTGGTGTCAGAGAGATGAAGAAGAATTTTAAAAAGACACTGTATCTTTGTCTACTTTAAACCAAACAACATACTAAGGCAACAACTGGTGCATCCAAAATACCCAATACCAAAACACAAGAAAACGAATATAATAAATGCAGTGCTGTGCAGTGTTCTCTGATTAGTATGTGGGGAATACGAAACAGCAGCTACACCAATGTACGGCCCAGTACAGAAAAACTAATTCCTCTGTAATGTCAACATCTTAGGCAAAGAAAAAAACTAGTATAAAAGAGGTGTGGGATTTGACATCTATTGTCTGCCACATGCAGTGTTGTTTTAACACCTTTCCCTGGGCAGTTAAATAACCCCACTAAGCTACAATGCATATAACTTGCTGTTATATATTGATTGAGACCTTCCAGATTATTTGTTGCAAAAGGTTAGTTAAATTAATTACAGATTCTTGTTCATTCTGAATTATGAAAGCCAGTAAATGACTATTGAAATGTCTTTCGGAACTAAACTAAATCCAGTTGATATAACTGCATACCATAGATATACCATGACCTGGATGAATGTAAACCTTTACAAATGTAATGTTGATATTTTTCTCTATAATTGCTCTTATATCTTGGTCCACTTTAAAATTAGTTGGTGGCCATTTCCGTGTGTACACCCATACATAAGACATGCTGTTTGATTTAGGACTAGAGATGGCTGTAAGCAGGTTATATATTTACTAAATGGAGTGAATACGAATGGAGCAGTGTCCGCAAGCACATCTGGGACTGTCACCAAACCACCAATGGAATATTTTTATGGGAATACAAAGTGTAAAACTGGGACAAAGGGTGAGCTGTTACACAATGAAAGTAGAGAGTTATTTTATCTGAGAGGGCTTAATAATATAAGAAATTATGCTTGTCTTCTTGTGTAAGATATATTATCCTCTGTTATTATGGTTTGTATTTGTAAATATCTAACTTAAAACTGGGGTGCCATAATTTATATATCTTTACTACTTAATACAAAATTAATATCCCCCTCATCTTTATTTTTTTTTCTTCTTCACGTCCTTTTCCTTCTTTTCATTTTTTAAATGATTACACATAATAAGGTGCATACATGTGAGGAAGTGTGATGTTCTCTAGCTAAGGAATCCATGGGGAAATATCTAGTAATCTTTGAATCTTTGAACTTCTATATTTTTTGTTATGACATTTTTTTGATTACAGTACATTTGTAAAAAGTTCTTATACTGTTACTTGGTATTTAAAAATCTTCAGGTTACTTAGATCATTGAATCAAGTGGTGGATCTTCATGACATTAAAACAAATGAAAAAGAAGAACAGAATACAGTAGAACAAATATAAATGATTTTCTGAACTGAGATTGAGAGATTCAAAACAAAAAAGGAAAATTCTTTTATTTTTCCTTTTATCTTCCAGTAACATTGACTCTGGTGTTTAATTCAGGTCTCAGGAAAATAATGTAACATTTAGGGATGAAAATACAGCCCAGTAACCCAGCACTGGATGATATAATAGCAAATATCTCAACAGCCACCACATTAGTCCCTTTAGAGCTCAGATAGGCAGGGACAAATGTCACCCACACACTGCAGAATATTAACATGCTGAATGTGATGTTTTTAGCCTCATTGAAACCATCTGGGAAATCCTTGGCTAGAAAAGCTACAGAGAAACTTAACACAGCCAAAGCTCCCATATAACCAATTACAGAGAAATAGGAAATGATAGACCCTTCATTACACAGGAGAATAACAGAGTCTGGATTGGAAAGATCATCAGCCTCCAAAAATGGAGGATTGGAGGCCATCCACACAATAGAGATCACAATCTCCCCCATAGAACACACAGTCACTAATATGAAAGACATCTGGGTTCCTAGATACTTCTTCAACTTGCTCCCAGGCTTTGTGGCATTAAACGCAATAATAACGGTGAGAGTTTTAGCCAACACACAAGACACAGAAGTAGTAAACACAATCCCAAAAGTCACGTGTTGGAGGAGACAAAGTGTCTGTGTTGGACGTCCAATAAATAGTAAAGTGCAGAGGAAACAGAACATGAGAGAGATGATCAGTAGACAACTGAGATTTCTGTTATTGGCTTTTACAATTGGAGTCTCACTGTATTTTATTAAGATTCCCAGAATTCCAGCACAAGTGATGGTGAATAACAAAGCAATGAAAGTTAAACTAGCACCCAGAATGTCTATATAGGAGAGATACATCACGTATTTAGGAATGCAGCCATCTCTTTGTTTGTTTGACTTTTGATATTCAGGACATTTGAAACAAATCAAAACATCTGAAAAAAAATTAAAAAGAATGAAAACTTGCTTCCAGCCCTAACAAACATTATCCAACCAATCAACCAATCATTTACAATTTGGTAACACAATTTTCTACTTACAATAGGGACTTCAAATTATTAAAGACTGTACCTACTTCCAATAAATTCCATAATTTCCATTTTAATTTCATAACTTTTCTATAGAAACTTGAAGAAAATGTTCACACACCCCAAAAAAACCCCATTGCTAGATCATAGAGGGTTAATTAAAATAGGATTTACACTTTTTAAGGTCTATATTGTGAATGAAGTTTTTTTGGAGTTGAAGGTTTCCTATAAATAACTAGAAAGGTTTTGATGGTATTTACATTCTAATACTCCCTTCCACCTTATAACCACCCCCTCCCAAGACACACACACACATTTCACAATTAGTGTAGAAGCCCCAGCAGCCACATGGGGCCTGGGGACAGAGGGGACTGGCAGACCATCTCACACCTGGTAACTCTAGTTGATGTCAGCAGTTGAATAGGGCACAGTGGGGCATACTGACCACTGATTTAGGTCTTAGTTAGTGGTAAATAATGCCATATTTTCCTTTCTATAGAGCTACTAAAGTTATATAGATCTATACACACATTTGAGCATAAACATGCAGTAATAGTAACATTGTATTTGTTACTACTCCTAAATAATATAGAATGTAGCTCACCTGTGGTGTTGGACATTTCTCTCTCTCCACACTGGACACAGTCATAGCAACAAGATGGCGCCCCATTCCTTTTAGACTTCCTGTAACCTGGGGCACACGGCTCATTGCACAGGGACTGAGGAAACTAAGAAGTGAAAATGTTACATTTTGAAGAACCTTAAACAAAAGCTTTTCCAGAATATTAAATTATATCAAATTTTATAATTGAAATTTACTGCCAGAACTTTGTCATAGAAATGTTGAGTCTAAGGAATTCTTCATGATTATAGACCAGAACTGTTGTTTACATATAGGCAGATATTCCTGTCCGCAGACCTACCAATGGCTGAAGATACTCTACACATACTCTCTTCTGCACATCAGATCAAAAATAAGAAAGCTGCAGTCTTTCCCCCTAGAAGCTGACAGCCAATTATATTACAGCATAGTGACCCTCTGCTGTTAGTCACAAGTCATATTACAGCAGAACCTACCTGTCAGATACAGAACAGAGATTTAGAGAGCATGTCCAACCCCCAAACTATAATTTAACCCACTACTGGCCCCACTGTACAGTTTAAAAAAATCCTTAGTAGTAAACAGAAATAAGTCGGGAATCAACTTACGGGAGCTGCAACCCTGCACGTTCCATGGCGCTCACACACTCCAAACCTCTCGACCTCCCACGCTAAACAAAATTCAGCTACAATGTAAATCAGAAGTAGGCAGCACTTGGAGCTTCATTCAAAACATCAAGAATGAAAACAGCAAGCTCACACTAATGGGGCAATGAACCATGGGATCAGCATAGGTGAAACCTGACGCGTTTCATGACTCAGGGTCACTTCATCAGAGGTAAATCACCTGTTCGAGGTTGTGCTTAAAATAGGTGAGTAGGGGGAGGGAACATAAAACCATCAATCAAAAGACAGCCATTTCAACTGTTTAAGAAACAGTTCTTTAACTATAGTCAAGCAGCCATTTGCTATAACTCTTTACACACCTTGCCGTTACACGCCTCTGTGCTGAGGCCAAGAATACAAGTATTGAGCAAAACTAGCTGAACTGGGCATAGGACAAGCCAGACAAGGTACTGTTGCTAACAGAGAGTTACAACAATGCAGTAGGAGATAAGACAGGAATGGAATCAATAATGGAGCCAAAGGTTATACACAGGGGGACAATAATTTAAATGTGGCACTAGGAATAAAATGAAATTGAGAAAACAGTCAGTACAGTCAGTAAAAAACACACCACAGTAATAAGGCAAGTGAAATGCCAGAAACAACTGATTACTTCTAATGGAGTTTGCGAGTTCCACACGTGGCCAAATACATGGACCCCAAAGTGATCCAAACTCGAGAAGAGCTTAAGGCAACCACCACGGGAGTAGGAGAAAGGTAAGGAACGCCAAATGCTAACAGTGTGTTTCTAAAATCAGACTTATTGTCCAGGCTGACTGATTTTTGCCATTTTTTGAATTCTGTCCAATATTCTGGCCAATATCCCAAAATTGGTTGATTTGACCAAAATATTGCCCCATATGTAAACAACTTGGATTTCTAAAATTATATCAATATCTAAAGAATCAATGTAAATATGTTTTTTGCTCATCTTTTACTTCCAAGCTCCTATTCTGCTTGCACTTCCAATGATCAGCTTATTTTTAGCTTTCAAAAATAACAAATAGAAGTTCAGAGGGCAATCACACAAGCACTTTGTAAATATTAGAAGATTGATTTACATGTACAGATTCTTTGAGGATGATCCGTAGTTTGGGTTGTTTTCTGTTACCTTTGTAAAATATGGAATCCACATATCAGAGTCATTACGGCTCTCAAAATGGTTCTCAACATTGTCTGAAACGTAAAATGATCCAACCTTCCGTGGTACAATTTGATGGTCTGGGAGGACAGTCCATTGTAGAATATCATAACTGGCTGAAGGACCTTTATTTCCTTTATAGTAAGGAGCCTCACTGATAGACGTGTTTACTGCCACATTGAACCTGAACACATTAAGCTAAAATTACAATAAAAATAGATTACAAAGTAGATAGTATGTACAAATTAATATTTCTGCATCTTTAATTGTGAATATTCAGGTCTAATTCATGGGGGTTACCAATTTCTAGATTATGGTTGACTGGTTAATATTTAGCAGCACTAATGTCTTTATATACTTTACATTCTGTTTAAGAAATGGTCTGTTGCAATTGTTTTTCCATGATTTGGTTTCTTCAACAATCTCGCCCCCCCCCCCCATGCAGAGACAAGGCTCAGACATCTATAGTATCAGGGAATATATTATTATATGCCCTCAAAATAGTCAGTACTGAGGAAGCAGGGACTGTTGTGGAAAATTTATTTTGTAACATATGTTTTCTAAAAGATTTTGTTGTTTGTCAGACCAAGAAAGTTTTAAAATTGTTTCTTACAGGGCTATATTAATAAGAGTGCTATAAAAAAAATACTCTAGAAAGCTGGAATGCCTAGGTACCTCTCCTAGGAAACTGCAGCCTTGCCTCTTAGAAGCTGATAGCCAATCATATAACAACATACAGACCTGCCTTTGTTAGTAGTAAGTGTGGGGATTTTAACCTGTAAACTCGTGTGTTTTTAATAGCTAATACAAAGAACACATATACATTTAAAAACTATCAGGGAGATTTAATAAAAGTTCTTATCACTTAAAATGGTGCAAATTTTGCCCTAACCAATTAGATCTTATTTAACATTTGAAAGCTAACATCTGATTGGTAAGGGCAAAATTAGCACCATTTTAAATAATAAATAATAATAAATAACCCTTGAATAACCCTGTAAATCTTCTGTGAGAAACAGAATGGAAACAAAAAAAAATTAAAAGTAAAATTATCTGATTATTTTGTATTGTTCCTGGTAGGGTTTCTGCAATTCATGCTAGGTGGAAACTAAACTACAGCGTAACAAGCAGCTTTCAAAGTCTTATTAGGGACTTTCATATAGAAGATTTGTGCATAGATACAGTGAATAGTGGGGTTAGGGGTGTGCACAATATGCACACATGCTCACAAGAATCTTTGAAGACTACATGGGCTGTGAGTTGTGCTGGAAACAACATAAAAGCGTATATCTTAGTTACATAATCTACTTATTACCTGTATGTAAATACTACTTAAGTGAGAAAATCCTTACAATGTGTAGGTGATAAAATGTGCTAAAAATTCTTCCTGGCAGTCTACTTGCTATAGTGCTAATATTTTGCATTGAGTTGTTCCTCAATGTGTACATTTTTTGATACAGGGATGAATGTGTAATATTTTTAGGTCTCCAACATACATGAGGTGATGACAGAGGTTAATATGGGACCTGCGAGCAGAATTTCATATTTAGGGGAAAGATCCTATACAGTATTTTTTGCCCAAAATCCATTGAAATGTTTTTTGAATAGGTGCAAAAAGTTCATCAAAATAAGCTTGTGAAGGTTCTCATTCATCCAGGTCATGGTATATCTGTTGTATTCAATTAGATCAACTGGACTTTAAGTTTAGTTCTTGAAGACGTTTCTTGATAATTGGGATTTTCCAGGGTACATAATTGCCACAGATTCTTGTACAAGTCATTCTGAATTGAGAAAGCCAGTCGGATGACTAGCGAAATGTCTTCAAGATCTAAACTTTAAGTCCAGTTGATCTAATTGAACACAACAGATATTCATCAAAACAAAATATTTGACCCCCAAAAAAGTCCCCAAAGCATTACAAAGGAATCTGAAAGTATAAATCTAGATTTTTTTTATGAATAGTGAGGACATTAAAAAGTTTTGCAAATCAAGCGCAAACTCAATATATTACTCTATATAGGTAAATCTGCACCTACATATGTTTTGATCTTTCTTCTAGTTTTGTAGTAAAAATTAAACATATGTACCTGCTGCTAACATTTGGACCAGATAGGCAAATTTTTACTTTTATAAAGATTGTTGCATTTTGCATATCATATGTTATTATAATTTTATAAATAATGTTAATATAAGGCTATCCTTATATGATATATAACTATTATGTCACACAATAGTAACTAGTAAAAAAAACTACAGAGCTAAGGCAAAGACACTGTGTCTGTTTACTCAAAGGAAGTCTTTACCGGGAATCTTTATGTATAGTATTAAATATGAAAATGTATGTTTTGTGCAATGGTTGGGCTATCATGGGTTTTTGCCAAGATTTGTGTTTAGAATTTACAAAATTCCTTTTCGTTCTGTCTATCTGTTTATTGTCCATTTTACAAAATAAAACCAGGGAAATGTTTGGTGTAAAGTTGAGTTAAGCCCATGATTCCCGGCGTAATATCAGGTTAGAATGAGGTTAACTCTATTTTTCTGAGGCCTGTGACATTTTCTATAAATGCCCAGGCGTCTGATACAATGCAAATTTTCATTTTTGCGTTACTTACTAGCATTAAAGGGAACGTTGTTTGAATGACGGTGTTACCCTCTGCACTCCTTAACTGTCTCATTCCCACAATGCAGTACCTCATGCTTAGTAAGTAGAGATGGCCGAAACGACATAGTTTCGTTCCGTTTTCGGATTTCCGGATCTTGGGAAGATCCGAAGATCCAAAAACAGAACAAATTTTTGAAGATTTTCGAATACACAGAGCTATTTTCGATAATTTTCGAAAATATCTTCAAACGTTCGAAAATCCTCGAAAATACGATCGGAGACCACTCTCGTGTTTCTGATCGTATTTTTGAAGATTTTCAAATGTTCGAGTTTTTTTCTGAAAATTAGCGAAAAAAGCTTTGAATGTTCGATTTTTGAAAATTCTATTGGAAAGTCGAAAGTGGTTGTATTTTCAAGAATTTTCGAACGTTCGAAAGTATTTTCGAAAATTATCGAAAATAGCTCCGAACATTCGAAAAAAAAATTCAGAAGTCCTGAAATCCGGAGGATCCGTCTGTATTTGGAAGGATCTTTTTCGGATTTCGGAACCGAGGGGTTCCGTGTTGGATCCGGATCACATCTCTATTAGTAAGTACTGCATTGCGAGAATCAGGAAGGAAGTGTACGGTGAAATAGCTATGGTGAGAATACACATCATTGCAGGAAATATCACTATTAAGATTAATTATAAATATAAATACAAAAGGTAATAAGGCTCAGGACATGAAGGGCAGTAATATTTTTTACAAAAGCTTCCACACTCAAGAATGTTTATATGTATTTTGCGATATTAAGCAACTTACCAGCCAGTCTTTAAATGGAAGTTGGTCTACTAGATATGGTGTTTTTTTGCCATGGAATGTTGTCTTTTGTGGTGTGTACAGTTCATGTATGGCCTGAGCTATCATATGTACCGCAGTGTAACCATTGTACCTGTGCGGGATCCCAATCCTTTTAGTGCTTAATTGAGGTAAATGATCAGTGATGTTTAAATCTTCTTTCCCCCCTCTACACTTATCATTGGGTTTGGGTATCCTGGGTAGTTTACGTTCCTCATGGCAGGAAAGCATCAACCACAGAATATCAGCCTTTAATATATCATTTGGATATTTAACATAAACAAAAGAGTAAATAAACTCATAAACTTTGGGGTTAATAAAGGACAAAGACCCATTAAAACTTCTCTTAATGTCCCGGTTATTTAATGTGATGTCAGTGGAAAAATGGGAAATAAAAATCCAGACTTTCTTTGGCAACTTAATTCGGTTAAAACTAATATAAGTGAAAAATAACTCAATTTTCATCACATTCAGTAAAAGAACAATGACAGTCGCATTAGTTTTATCAATCATATTCAAAACAGGTTGATATTCATTCAATTGTCTGAATAAACTGATGAAAGCCACACATCCACCATTCCTTACAATTCCTTCCTCCAGTTTTTTAGTTGCTTGGTGTCCAGTCTCTTCATTTGGTGCAATGACCCCGACCCATTTCCAACCAAAGTGTTTGATTAATTGGATAATCCCATCAATTTGACCAAGATCATTGTGAGATCCATAGAATGGTGGAACCTGAATTTGATCTTCATAAAAGTTCAATTCATTTGGTCTATAAAGGCGCCTATAGTCTGTGCACTGTAAACCAAACACATTTGTGGAGATTAATGGTGTGTGTTGGAGCGGTTTTAAATTTGGCTTTTAAAATATTTTTTCCCTTTTTTTTAATATTATGAAAGCTCAAAACAGAGCTTTACAAATGGGGATCACCAGGGAAAAGTTAAGATATTTTATGTTAAGGACTAAGCACATTTTTTTTTTTTGTTTTTATTTTTTTCCATATTTACAAAGAGGTGAATCTTCAACAAAGAAAAAAAAAAAATCTCAAAAAGTGGTGCTAATAATACTAAAATCTAATGAAAAGTCCAGTAAACCTAGAGAATTGGAAATGCAAAACCAGAACATTTACTATTACAAGATCAGGACATAGCTATTGTGGAAGTGTAAAAAATAGCTAATTTTCAGCCTAGTTACATTAAAGGGTCACCGTACTCACCAATAAATGCTGCAATTCTGCCTTTCCTAAGACAGTGCCCCTGGCAAGTGTTGCTGACACTCAGAGCTTCTAGGCATGCCCAGTGTAGATATTTCTATAGCTTATCTGCATATATTATCATTATGCTGCCTACCTGGCTGTGAATCAGTTACTTTGCTTTTTAAAGATGTAAATGTGCAGAAAGTGCTTTCTCTTCTTTAACTTTTCTGAAGTGTTTTAAAAATATTTTCACTTTTATGTGTTTTCTGCCACTGGAATGGAGGCAACTGAAGAGTTACTATATCATGCAAAGGGATTGTATGTATGTATCACTTTTAAGGAAAGTCAAAGGGGCAAATTATATTTGTCACGCTAATGCGTACTACTGTGTAATAGCGCGCCGATAATAATAAGAAAGCATCTCCCCCAATGAAATATGCAGGCTGCATTTTTTTTTAGGGGAGAGGGGGGCTTCAAAAATGTGTTGCCATATGTCTTGTGTGAAAGTGTGTGTGTGGATTATAATGAATAATGTACCCCTTACTAAAAATTGAGAGGATATTTTAAGTCACCTCGGAGTTCTATTCCCTGTATAAAAGCACCCGGCCTGCTGCAGCCTTATGCTTTTATATGGTCATGAAACTCTGAGGTGACTTATAATATCCTTATAATTTACAGTTGGGGGAACATTATTCACTATATAAAGCACCAGTAGGGTATGCAGCACTGTACATTATGGAATACAAAGTATACAAATAAGGGGATAAGTGCAAGCAATAAAACAGACAAATGGATAGGGAATAGGTTGTTGGATCACATTCAAATAGAAGTGGTTACATAGATGTGGGCTAACTAAAGTTCTAAGCGGAGTGCCTCAGGGTTCTGTACTAGGGCCGCTTCTGTTTAATCTGTTTATAAATGACTTAGAAGGGGCATTGAGAGCAAGGTCTCTGTGTTTGCTGATGACACTAAACTATGCAGAGCTTTGGAAACTTCCAATGATGTGCAAGTGCTGCAAGCAGACCTAGATAGATTATCAAAATGGGCAGCAGAATGGCAGATGAGATTCAATGTTGGTAAATGTAAGGTGATGCATTTGGGGTTTAATAATCCCTGTGCCACCTACACCATAAATAACTCTGTGTTAAGTGCATCTGAAATGGAAAAAGATTTGGTGGATCTAATAGACAACCAGACAGCAATATATACACATTATATATATATAGTGTTAATTATAGTAGCTTAATATTTAATAATATAATAAAAATAATATTTGTATGCACTCTTTGTTATGCACTTTATACAGAAGATTCTCAATTTTTAATCTATATTTATATGTATTTATTAATATATGCACTTTTATTAGCACTTTATATTATGCATTTTATGTATGACCACTTGAGGGCTCATGTTCCTGTGTTCCTCCCTATAAAAGGATCATTGTTCACTTTGCACTTTATACATTTTGTCTGAAGAAGGCACTTGCACTGTGCCGAAACGTCACAAATTGTTTGATTCACCTCAAGACTGGTGAACCCAGCTATATTTCTTTTACTTGATATCTCATGGCAATGGCTCTGGTAGCACCCAGCATCTACTGGGCCTCATTTACCTAGAGCCGCAAATTGTTCTGGGCAAATATGGCTTTTGGTATTTAATACTGGATTTTCACCTTGTGGTAAATACCAAAAGGGATTTTACCCCAGTTAAAAGTGGTGCAAATCCTTTATTAAATACATGGCACCGGTTGCACGGGTGTCTTTTGTGAAACCTTGACAAGGTTGAGGCATGCGCAGGAGAGTCCTCCCCCTCCCTCCCTCTCCCTCCCGTTTTTTTTCCCCTCCCCCTAGTGTAAATTCCCCAGTATATATTAAACATATTGATCCCCCAGCCCCAACCGTCATAACAAAATTCTTAGAAAGTGCACAGATCTTTACTTACCTTCCCTCTATCCTCCGGCATTTTGAGCAGCCGGCAGCCGCGTCCCTAATTGGCTGCCTCTCAGCCAATCAGGGACGCGGCTGTTGGTCCTGCCCCCTGTTTGCATTTCTGTGCAAGCAGAGGGCCTGGAGGGAAGGTAAGTAACTATCGGGCACTTTCTAAGAATTTCTTACGGCGGTTGGGGCTGGGGGATCAATATGTATAATATGTAAAAAGTTTTAAAAAGGGGTGGACATGCCCTTTAAGAGTTCCACAAACTATTCATAAGCTGTTACCCTGAATCATCTGCACATAAAGCCCTAACAAAGTTACATTATTGTGTAACAAGCTCACACTTGCTGGGATCAAAAAATAACCAGGGTGATATGTCGAGCAGGGAGGAGGATATTGACCGGGACTATCAATGAGAAACCAAGTCTGCGCGGCTGGAATGCTCAATATGGTAAAATATTCTTACGACAGACGGACACACTTATTTCACCCAAACTCCAGGAGAATACTCCTACACCAGTGAGTGAATCCATTATTTATTCTTGGTGAATACCAATAAATGTTATTCTATTTTTGTGACCTTAAGTGTGATGTGCTATTAGTAGGGGTCATTGTGCTGTCTCTGGGGCAACATCTTTCTTTTTTGCATTCAATTTTTATCCTTTGTGCACATCTGAACTTTAGCTATACACATGTTCAGTATTTATTAGCGGTGCACTCTCTACTTCACTGCTATGGCATCACCAGCATCATTACTCTGCCCTGAAGTCTCAAGTTTAAGCATGCCCACTTGTATAATACTGCTAGGACAAAGCATCATCAGCTGCATCATAAGCCCCACCACAAGCTTCATGATCATTTTTGAAGCTAGCCACAAGCCTCTCTCTCTAAGATGTCCATAGATAGAGAAAAGGACAGAGAATATTTGTAATTAGCTTCAGAAAAGATTGGTTTTTTTTGTGTGTGGGTGGGGCTTTTTACACAGCCCATCATGCACCATAATGTGTCACAGAGATATAGGACAGACCACCAAGTTTAACTTTACAAGCCTATAACTTAAGATCCAGAGAAGCTAGATACATGATCCTAGGCCTGTTTAAAAAGAGAGAGGCAACTTGCACAGACCACAGTTACTCTTTAAAGATTTTAAGTCAGCGTTAACAGAGCATACCTTTAGAAAATGAGGAGGGAATTAATGTTTATAAAAACTAATAATGATTATAACTAAGAAATTAAACTAACTTAAAGGGAAAATAATGTTTGGATAGCTGAACAAAGCAAGACCAACCCAAAATGTTTTTAAGCATATCAATAGAAAAAAGAAGAGGACAAAGTATGTAGGACCATTAAATAATAATAAGAGCATACCGAGAAAGCAAATGTTGTAAATTATCCCCCACCCCATTTGTATATGCTAAATAGAAACCTAGTCCTAATAGCAGAGACTGTAGTAATTAGTATAAAATAGTATAGAAGGAAAAGAGGCCAATTTGAGACCAACATGTTATATAATGATTTATATAAATTGCTCATGTAGCAAATTTAGGAACTTGACACCTTTTGAGGTGTTGGCAGTAGACATGAATGAAACTGTTGAGTTTTATTCTGACATTGTTTCTGCTTAACCTAATGACGTTTTGAAAATCTAATTTAAAACCAATAAGTCACAATTTTCTATCATTATTTTTGTATTTTAATTTCCACATTTTCTAAAATCTGATTTTTTTCAATCACAAGTTCTGTAATTGATCACAAGTTTTGGGTTTTATAAATTTTGTTGGATCCATAATTTTTAAAACTGCCAGTTCCGAAAAAACAGGTTTGTTTTATAACTGGGGCTCATTACTAGTTGGCAGTTCCCATACTCAATCAATGTCTAAAACTAGAATACGCCATCTGCATATGGAGCTGATTCTCATTCTTATTCACCAGCATTTGGTAGCTTGTAACAGACATTTCCTACCTTACCTTTAACATATTGGCAAAGGAACGTGACTTAATGTGAAAATAAAGAAACCAAGCCTAAATAGAGGTGGGGGGATCGACACCAACTGTCTGCCATGTACAATGCTGTTTTGACACCTTACGCTGGGCGTTCCTATAACACCTCTTAGCCACTATCCAATCCCGCAATTAACACTTGGGTGTGATATGCTAATTGGGATTTTCCAGGGTACATAATTGCCACAGATTCTTGTACAAGTCATTCTGAATTGAGAGATCCATTCGGATGACTAGCGAAACGTCTTCAAGAGCTAAACCTCAAGTCCAGTTGATCTAATTGAATACAACAGATATTACCATTTTCATCACACAGGTTGTCTTGGGAATATGTAGCTACATCTTTGTTGATGAAGAATCTATAAAGTTAAATCTGACATTAAAGGACAACTAAAGTGAAAAAAACAACTTGGTCAACAACAAAGTACATATTGCATTGTATATAATACACCTACTCAGAGTATGTGGTTTTAAAGTTGTCCAAGCCAGAAATGAAAAATGGAGGAGCACACTACTTCAAGTGATTACTTCAGTTTATTAAGTGCAAACAACAAATACATACAATGTTTTGGGAACGCTATGTCCCTTCCTCAAGTATGATATGATACTTGAGGAAAGGACATAGCATTCTCGTAACGTTGTATGTATATGTTTTTTTGCACTTAATAAACTGAAGTAATCACTTGAAGTAGTGGGCTCCTCCATTTTTCATTTCTGACTTGGATGTATTTGCCCCAAGGAGTAGAGGGCAAAGAGGATTGCACCTACCTATTTGTCTGGCTAAAAGCCAACAACCATGTGCTAGAGTGTATCTTTGGATGGTTTTAAAGTTATCCCATGTGGACTGCCATCTTAGCTCCTCCTCCTATACCCAGCTCTGTGCAATGTATTTCCCACCTTATTAAAGGGAATGTTGGAGGCTATTCATAAATCTGCTTCTGTGACTCCTTTTTGTAACCAGTTTACAATTTGACTCATACGTTTAAATTTAATATTCTGTATTTTAATTTGGTCAGAGAAGCCATTTAACTACTTATACATAAACATTTAGGGCAGGAATGAATACGTCCCAATACAACTTTTTCATTGTCCTGATTGATATTTGAACTACACCTCCCAGCATCCCTTACTGGACGGTTACTTAAGTGTTACCAAAATCACATATTTCAGGGCAACAGTAACAAATATGAACACTAACAGGGAGATTCAATAAAAGTTCTTATTAAAAATGGTGCTAATTTTGCCCCAACCAATCAGATCTTATTTAACATTTTAAATCTAACATCTGATTGGTTGGGGCAAAATTAGCACCATTTTAAATGATAAGAACTTTTATTGATGTTCCTGTATGTCTGGTAAGAAATGCTAAAAAGTGTAATTCAATGATTAGCTAGTGTAATTTTAACCATGCATTGCTGTGGCATTAATTGCTGCCCTGAATATTGCAGTTTATATATCACTTTGTTTTATAAAGGATGATGGGATGTGTAGTTCAACCACCAACCAAGACAATTTTAAAATACTTAACGGCTAGGCCACATCAAAGCATTTTAACACACAATCCGACTGTGTGTTAAAAAGCACACTTGTGCTGCCCAATTGCTGTGCACTGCGATCTGCATAGGGTTGCCACCTTTGCCTTAAACACCCAAACACAGATAACATTCACATGACAAAGGTCTGGTTAGCATTCTATTTAAAGAATGATGCAGACTGCATTGATTTCAGTGTAGCCATGCAGCATGTATTAAATGCAATGGCACTTAGCACTGCAGCATGTAGATTTCATAGTCTTTAAAGGCAAAGATCCACATTTTTTGCAGTGTGCCCTTGGCCTAAGTGATATAAAAACGGCATATCTTAGGGAAGAAATGATTATATAACAAAAGCCCATGAGTAAAATGATCTATGTTGATATTGAACTACTAATCCCAGCATCCTTTACAAGAATCTAAAAATGCATTTTTTAGTAATGAAAAGCTAATATTTGTTGCCAAATGGCTGAACTACAGGTTCCACCATCCTTTACCACCTGATTAAAGGCATAATCATTTATTTTGTTATGAATACCCTCCAACATTTACCTTTAAATATTGACACTATTGAGAAATGCATTGCACAGAGCTGTGCTGAGATCAGGTTCCCTTCATTATCCTCCCTCTGCAGCTCTGACCATGTTGTTCTAGTCCTTCCTCCTGACCCACCATTTGAGGCTTCTAACTGGTCGGCCAGCAAAAAGGACTGTCAGTCATAGCAATAGTGACCATGGATGACAAGTTAGAGGACCACACGATTGGCTGTGGTTTTATGACCCGTCCGATCATGTGTTCTTATGATTCTGATGAACAAACTGTCGGTGGTCGATTGTGGCTGCAAGACGAGCACATACAACAATTTGGCCCAGGATGGATCTGGAGGTCAGTAAATGTGTAATGTGTTAAGTGTAGCATTTCTAGCCTTCAAGCCTAAAGGTTATTTTTTTAACTGTAGTTCCCCTTTAAATAAAGTATCAAAGTCTAATACAGGTGAAACTGTGGAGGCCTTAGGGGTAGAACTTTCACCAGGTCAGAAGAAGACTAAAGAAATTTTCATTGTTATAACACACCCATTATTCTCACCATGGCCATGTGCATGCAGAAGTTCAGGAATTGTCATTGAGACTATGTCCTGTCAATCATATTTACATAATTTACTTGTGTGAGCATTCCTATCTCCCATGGTCCAATAGTACTGTTCCAATGTGTTTGCAGTACAGGTGCTAAAAGACCCTTCTTCCCCTACTGTGTGCATGCTTACGCAGATAGAAGGGATAAGCAGGGTGAGCATGAGATGGAGGGAGGAAGCCAAGAGCAAAGCTGTCAATATACGCTTGCTGCAAACTAGTTATTATTATTAGGTATTTTGTAAAAAGAGTTCTATGTAAAAAAGTTTTTTGGCAAGTTGAACATCTTTTTTGAAGGGTTTGTAAAATGAAAAAAAAAATGACTTGCGCAAGAAGCTGTGTGTTGCTGCATATCTTCCATGAAGTACTTGTTTTGCTCATGCTCAGCATCCCCCCTCCCCCGACTAATCTGACTAACTGTGAGGATTATTTTTTGCATTTTGTATTATTCAAATTTGATAAGTTCTGAGTTTTGGAAATTTCCTAAAAATCTATTGGATCTTTTGAAACTGGCGGTTCTGAATCGTTGCAGAATTTATCGTTACTAGAATTGATGCAAAGGATGCCATTTGCAGTGCTGCACTTGTTGTATATTACCTTGTATCAATCCCCGTTAAATGGAAGCCTTGCCAATAACGCATTTTGCCATAATTAGGTTTTTTCCTTAACATTTCCATTATCATAAAAAATGTACCTTACCCAATTGGGAGCGGAGAGGGATTGAGACACAGCCCTGCTGTGAACCAGAAATGAAAATACAAAATAAACAGGATTGTGGGTAAAACTCATTAATGACTCAGAATGTTTGATAGGGGGATTCAGTTGTGGATCATAAGGACCTAACTGTTCGTACCTATCAATATTCCTCATACACAGTATATTCTTTATCTAGAGTCCGAATGACATCTATTTTGTATTGGACATCTGTACTATTATATTATTATGATAATAATATGATAATCTCCTAAGGCATAATCATCTACCTACTATTTTGTCCAGAAGGGATCTCTTGACTGGGTCTGAAGGAAGCAGCACATTGGGTCTAAAGGAAGCAGCACTTTGGGTCGGAAGGAAGCAGCACATTGGGTCTGAAGGAAGCAGCATATTGGGTCTGAAGGAAGCAGCACATTGGGTCTGAAGGAAGCAGCACAACAGATTCTTGTACAAGTCATTCTGAATTGAGAAAGCCAGTCGGATGACTAGCGAAACGTCTTCAAGAACTAAACTTCAAGTCCAGTTGATCTAATTGAATACAACAGATATACCATGACCTGGATGAATGAGAACCTTCACAAGCCTACTTGCTATAATAACTTCACAGTAATCATTTCTAATAAAGGATTTACCTACATTTAATTAAAACATTACATCCCATCATAATTTTTTTAAATGCACTACATGGACTAACTAGAAATGTTTATGGTTTATGGTGGTATTTAGTTTATAATCGTTTCTAAAGATGGGGACCTACCTTCATTTACCATCAATATTTTAATATTTAACATTTTTTGGGGGATATTCTCATCTAGTGGGGAGATCTACCTGACAGTACATTTTACATTTCATGCTTTAATGTTCCTAATTTTGCATTTCCCCCCTCCATATATATATTTCCACACATGAGGTTAATCATGTTCCTTAGGATACTGGATGCCAAAACAACCTTTCTCCCCATTTTATGTGGGTAAAAGCTGTGCAATGTTATTTCTCTTTCATCAAATATTAGTACACATAAGAAATATTTTATTTATGTCTAGGTGCTTAAAAGAAGGCAAGTGAAGGACATGAACACCCCATATAAGAGTCTAAGGAGCACACTACCTTGTAAACTCAAATTGAATGTCTACACTGATAGGTGAGAGGCACACGGACCTCGGTCTTGTTATGTTGCAGTGATGAAATAAAGTATGTTCCCGGTCTTGTTATGTTGCAGTGATGAAATAAAGTATGTTCCCCCTGTTGATAAGAGATATCGTGTGCAGTTCATTCATTGTGCGTCTCACCCATCATTTTGTAGGTTTGGATTGACGTTATCGACCTTGTTGAGCCTCGGATCCACGGCAGCATCACCTGGACCACCAAAATTATTTGGTGAGCCTACTTTATTATATACATCCAATTGATATACTGATATTATATACCGTATATACTCGAGTATAAGTCGATCCGAGTATAAGTTGAGGTATCTATTTTTCCTGATAAATTTGTAAAAACTGATTGACTTGTGTATAAGCCGAGGGTAGAAATTAGTTGCCCTTTTAATGGACAGCAGAATTCCCATACATGAATCCCATACAGTAATAGCCAAATCCAGTACCAGTAACCTTCAATTCCTTGGCACTCCAGATTTTGGATGGAAACTACAACTCCAGCATGCTTTGGACTGGAGTTTCAGTTTCTAACATAAGTGGAGTGGCAACGTTAGTAAACTTTTAATTAAGCTTACCTATCATTTCCAATTCCTCCTGAACCCATATAGTAAAGGGGGGCCCTCTGGGGTGGCCTCTGACCTCGCCCTCTGGTCTGGGGCTCTATCCCTCTGGTGTGCGGGCTGTCTGGTGGGCCTCTGAGAGGGGGGCCTCTGCTGCTGCTGGTGCTGCTCTGGCTGGATCTGGTCCTGGGCGCTCTTGGCTGGGCTCTGCTGCTCTGGGGGGGCGGGGGCTCGGCTGGGGGCTGGGTGGGGGTCTGGGGTGCTGGGCCTGGAGGGGTGCGGAGCTGCTGAGGTGGGGCTGGGCCCTGGGGGTGGCTGGGTCTGGGTCTGGCTGCCTGCCCTCTGGCTCTGGGCGGTCCCATCTGACTCTGAGGGCTGGCCTGGGGGGTCTGGGGCTGGCCTGAGATGCTCGCTGGGGCTGTGCCGGCCTCGGGGGGTGGTCTGTCAGCCTCTGAGGGGGCTGTGCACTGCTGTGCGTGTGGGCTGGTCTGGGCTCTTGCTAGGGCTGCTTGGCTTGGACTTGTCTGATCTGTGTCTGGGGGGTTGTTGGGTCCTGGCTGGGCCTGGGGGGGGGTGTGCTGGCCTCTGGCTGGACGACTGGGATCTGAGCTGGGGCTGGCTGGGTGGCCTCTGGATCTGCTGCTGCTCCTGTGAGGGGGCTGGTGGGGTGTGCTCTGGCTGCTGGGCGGCCTCTGCCTCTGGCGGGTGCTGTGGGGGGCTGTCTTCATGTCTGGGGGGGTTGGCTGGGGCTCTGCTCTGGGGCCTGGGGTGGTTGGGGGAGCTGTGGTGGGACTCTGGGTTCTGCTGGCTCGGTTGGTCTGCTGGGGGGTGGCTGTGGGGGAGCTGCTGTCTGGTCTGGGAGCTGCGGGCTTGAGGGGGGACTGGGGCTGCCTCTGCTGGGGGGTTGGCGCTGGGGCTGGTCTGGCGTGGCTGCGGCCTCTTCTGGGGGGTGCTGGGGGGGGGCTCGGGGGCTGTCTGCCTCTTCTGCCGCTGGGACGTGTGTTTGGCTGATGTGTCTCTGGATGCCTCTTCGCTGCGGGGAACTGCGGGCTGCCTTCTGCCTCCTCTGGGGGCTCTTGGCTGTGGGGGGGTTGCTTGTCTGCTGGGCCTCTGTCTGGGGGACTGCTGGCCTCTGACTGGGCTGCTGGGTGGGGGGGCTCTGTGGTCTGCTGGGTCTGCTCTGGGTGTGCTGGGGGGGCTGTGGCTGCTGCTGCTCTGGTCTGAGCTGTGCCTCTGGTGGTGCTGAAGGGCCCTCTTGGAGCCTCTGCTGGGTGCGGGGGGTCTGGGGGCTGAGCCTCCTGGCTGTGTTGGGCTGGGGGGGGCTCTGCCTCCTGGCCCGCTGGGGGTCGGGGGGGGCGTGGGGGGGGGGGCCTCTGGGTGTCGATGGCTGGAGCTGGCGGGGCGGGGGAGTGGTCTTGGGGGGGGCTGGCTGGTGCTCGGGCTGCGGGTCTGCTGCTGCTCTGAGCCTCTGTCTTGTAGGGTGGGGTCTGAGCCTCTGGCTTGTGCCCTCTGGTCCTGTCTGGCTGGTCTGAGGCTGGGGTGGCCTGGGCTGGGGGGCTGTGGCTGGGCTGGGGGGTCTGGGCTCCTCTGCTGCTGGGGTGGGCTGCCTCTGGGCTTGGCTCTGTGTGTCTGGGGGCTCTGTGGCTCTGTCTGGCTCTGCTCTGGGGCCTCTGCTGGTCTGTGGTGGGGGGTGGCTGGGCTGTGGGTGCTGATGGGCTGGGGGCTGCTGGGGTGGGCTCTGGGCTGTGGGGGAGTGCCCTCTGGGGGGCTGCTCTGGGGGATGGGCTGGGGGGGCCTCTGGGGCCTCTGCTCTGTGGGGGTTGGGGGGCTGGCTGCTGCCTCTGGGTGGCTGGTGGGGGCCTCTGCTGTGCTGTCCTCTGGGCTGCTGTGGGAGGCCTCTTCTGTCTGCGGTCTGGGGTCTGCTGGTGTGGTCTGGTGGCCTCTGGTTGGGCTGACCTCTGGGGGGGCTGGGGGCCTCTGTCCCCCCCTGGGCCCTTGGGCCCCCTGGGGCTGCTGATTGGACCTCTGGCTGGGGCCTGGCTGGGTGGCTTCTGCTTGTCTGGGGGGGCCTCTGGTGGGGGGGGCCCTCTGCCTTGGGGGCTCTGGAACTGCTCTGAACTGGCTGGGTGGGACCTCTGCTGTGGGGTCTGGGGGCCTCTGGGTCTGCTGGCTGGGCTGGCTCTGGTGGGGCTGGGTAGGCTGGCTGGGCTGGTGTCGGGCTCTGGGGTGTCGGTCCTGCTGGGGCTGGGCTGGGGCTGTGGGGTGGGTCTGGTGGGGGCTCTGTCTGCTGCCTGGGGGGGGGGGCCTCTGCTCTGGGGGGGGGTTGGTGGGGGGGCTGGGGCGGGGTGAGTGGGTTCTGCTCTGCCTCTTATGGCTCCTGGGCTGGAGGGTCTGCTGGGGGGGCCTGGGGTGGGGGCTGGCTGGGGGCCTGGGGTAAAGGGCCCTCTGGCTCTGGGTCTGGGGGGGGGCCTCTGGCCTCTGGTGTGGGGTGCTGAAGGCCCTCTTGGGTGGGGAGGGGTGAGGGCCTCTTCCCTCTGGGCTGGGGGGGGGGGGGGGCTCTGGGGGGTTTCTGGGCTGGCTGGGGGGCTTGCCTGTCTGCTGCTGGGGTGCTGGGTGGTGGGCTGGTGGGGTCTTGCTGCTGGGCTGTCCTGACCCCCATATATAAGGGCCCTCTGACCCCCATAGAGTAAGGCACTCTGACCCCCATATAAGTAAAAAGGGCCCTCTGACCCCCCTATAGTAAAGGGCACTCTGACCCCCCATATAGTAAAGGGCACTCTGACCCCCAATAAGTAAAGGCACTCTGACCCCCATATAGTAAGGGCACTCTGACCCCCATATAGTAAAGGGCACTCTGACCCCATATAGTAAAGGGCATCTACCCCATATATAAAGGGCCCTCTGACCCCCTATAGTAAAGGGCCTCGTTGACCCCCATATAGTAACAAGGGACTCTGACCCCTATAGTAAAGGGCTGACCATCTGACCCCCATATAGGTAAGGGCCACTCGACCCCATATAGTAAAGCCCTCTGACCCCGATATAGTAAAGGGCCCTCTGACCCCAAATAGTTTAAAGGGCACTCTGGACCCCCCGTAGTAAAGGCACTCTGCCCCCCAGTTTTATAAGTAAAGGACTCCTTGACCCCATATAGTAAAGGGCCCTCTGACTCTGTTTTGGCCGCCGGAATGGGGGTCTGGATACTTTTGGCTCTGTTCTGGCTGCTGGAATAGGGGTCTGTATGCCTTTGACTATGTTCTGGCTGCCGGAACGTGGGTCTGGACCCCTTTGGCTCTGTTGTGGCTGCCGGAACGGGGGTCTGGACCACTTGGCTCTGTTCTGGCTACCGGTATCAGGGTCTGCACCCTGGGAACTCTGTTCTGGCAGCTGGAATCGGGGTCTGAACCCGGGAACTCTGTTCTGGCAGCCGGAATCGGGGTCTACACCCTGGGAACTCTGTTCTTGCAGCCGGAATCGGGGTCTACACCCTGGGAACTCTGTTCTCGCAGCCGGAATCTGGGTCTGCACCCTGGGAACTCTGTTCTGGCAGCCGGAATCGGGGTCTACACCCTGGGAACTCTGTTTCTCGCAGCCGGAATCGGGGTCTGCACCCTGGGAACTCTGTTCTCGCAGCCGGAATCGGGGTTTGCACACTGGAAACTTTGTACTGGTGACTGGAACAGGGGTCTGCACTCTGGGAACTCTCTTTAGGCTGAAGGAACAGGGGTCTGCACCCTGGGAACTTTGTTCTGGCGGACGGAACAGGGGTCTGCACCCTGGGAACTCTGTTCTAGCAGCCGTAATCGGGGTTTGCACACTGGAAACTTTGTACTGGTGACTGGAACAGGGGTCTGCTCTCTGGGAACTCTCTTTAGGCTGAAGGAACAGGGGTCTGCACCCTGGGAACTTTGTTCTGGCTGAAGGAACGGGGGTCTGCACCATGGGAACTCTGTTTTAGTGGCTGGAAAGGGGGCTGCAGCCTGGAAACTGTGTTCAGGAGGCCGGTATAGGGGTCTGCACTGTGGGATCTCTGTTTTGGCAGCTGGAACAGGGGTCTGCACTGTGGGAACTTTGTTTTGGTGGCCGGAATGGGGTCTACACCCTGGGTCTACACCCTGTTAGAAATGATGTAAGTCTAGCCTGAAATGCTGCCTGATGTTCGGTTACTTCTCTTTCTTCTTCCTGGTTATTCCAGTTATCAGCTGTCAGTCATGGATGTGCCAATATCATAGCAGCCAATGACATAAAGGGCAAAAACACCACCTGAATGAACTTTTAATCCCATCCCAGTCTCCCCCCGCCCAAACACTTGCAATACAAACATTACCATGCACAGCAAATGTTCACTAGAACTAGATATTCTCTCTCACACTGAACATACAGTACACACACATTCTGTCTCACACAATGAACATTCTCTCACACATTGAACATACACACTCACACACTGAGCCATTGTTGTAGTCTTTAGGATGAAATGTGTCTGGTGTTTGGCAGTGGTCTTGGCTTCTGTGTGGATACCGGCATCTGCTCCTGTGATTGGCTAAGGCACGATGCCTTAGCCAGTCATAGGAGCGGATGGTGGTTGAGCCCCTTCTGCTTGTCTTCCGTTCACTGAAAAGGCACGAAAGAAAGGCAGAACGCGGCGAGGGAACGATGTCTGGTAAGTACATTTGGGTAAGTCTTTGAAAGCTATAAACCTCACAAGGTGCGATAAAGGATCAGTTGATCTGAAACATGCAGTGCGGATGGTATAATAAAGCACATTTTTTGGCATATTGTATGGTGTCTTTGAACCGCCAGGATCTCCACCTCTTCAGATTTCTTACCCATCTGCAGTCTGGTTGGTCACGTTTGGTGGGTCGCATGGGAGGGAGAGCGCTTAGGGCACTAAGATGGCTAGAAGATGCACAAGACCACTTGATGTTCCAGTTTTACATTTATCCAGTCTGTTTTTTAATGTAGCACAAGCCAGAACATTAACTTAACAGCCAATGTTAAGTCACAACATATCCGGAATTTCTGGTCCAGTTATGATTTTTATTTTTACACAGAGACGGAAACGGAAACACACAGAGAGTTCCACCCCACTCAGAGACAGGCACTTCCACACACACCAACAGGCACTCCTCCCAAACTCACCAACAGGCACCACGCACGACAGGCACTACTCCCACACACTGACTGGCACTACTCTCATGCACAGCGGCAGGCACTACTCCCCCACACACCGACAGGCACTACTCCCCCACACACCAACAGTCACTACTCTCATGCACACCGAAAGGCATTCCTCCCACACACACCGTCAGGCACTACTGCCAAACTCACCAACAGGCACCACTACCAGGCACGACAGGCACTACTCCCACACACTGACTGACACTACTCTCATGCACACTGGCAGGTGCACCAATACACACTGACAGGCCCTACTCCCATGCACACCCAGACACTACTCACACACTCATTCACACACACACTGATGCAGACACTTACAGACAGACACTCATACAGACAGTCATGCAGACACCCACACAGACACTCATACTGACACACACAAACACACTTATGCACTCACACACACTGATGCAGAAACACTGATGCAGACACTCAAACAGACAGACACGCACAAACACAATCATGCAGACACTCACACACACTCATGCAGACACTCACAGACACTCACACACTTATGCAGACACTCATACAGAAACACTGATGCAGACACTCACGCATTCACTCACACACAGACACACTGATGCAGACACTCATAGACATGCACACAGACACACACAGATGCACTCACACACTCATGCAGACACACACAGACACACTCAATCAGACACACACACACACACACACACTCATGATGACATACACATGCAGACACACTCATGCAGACACACACAGTCTCATGCTGACACACTCATGCTGACACACACATGCTGACACACTCATGCTGACACACACATGCTGACACACACACTCATGCAGACACACACACTCATGCAGTCAGACACACACACTCATGCTGACACACACACTCATGCTGACACACTCATGCAGACTCACACATACAGACACACTCATGCTGACAGACACACTGACCTGTCCCCCCTTAAGACCAGGAAGGAGGGGGGTTGCAGTTGTGAGCACTGAACCGGAACATTCCCAGAATGAAGCCCAGTGATGTGTTGGTTCCGGTTTGTACATTGCTGTATAGAGAGAAGTCATGTCCCTGCAGTGCTGGGTCAGTGGCTGCGATGGAACTTAATAGCTGAACTGTCCACTGTGCGATCACCTCCCTCCACTCCACCTGTATGGAAACCCCGGACATGGACATCTGTACAGGATTTACCAGTGTAATCAGACTGGAGGTTTCCATGCAGGTGGAGGGAGGGAGGTGATCGCACAGTGGACAGTTCAGCTTTTAAGTTCCATCTCAGCCACTGACCCAGCACTGCAGCAGGGACACGACTTCTCTCTATACAGCAATGTACAAACCGGAACCAACACATCACTGGTCTTCATTCCGGGAATGTTCCGGGCTTTAGCTTGTGTTCTGGTTCCGAAATTATTTGAGTAAAAGTCAGAACACTGCCGGAAGGGTAGAAATTGCAGGTAATTAGCCCTCCCTTGCTCAAGAGGGCAGTGGATTTAATGCGGTTCCGGTCCAGTTCCGTTTTTTATTTTTACCGCTATAAACAAACGTGTATTTATTGTGCACACGACATGTTTCGGACAGTCTAGGTCCTTTCTAAAGTGCTCTTTACTACACACTTTTATTTTGAATTTATGTCCAGGAACAGACGTCTGGGCAACCAAAAATCCAAAAGGAGATGTGGTGAGCTGAATTGTATTTATACTTTTAATTTATTACCCGATTTTCAGGTCCTATTCAATCTTCTCCCTGTTATGGATTAAAGGATATGTACACTGTAAAATAAAGTTTAGTTTACTGGATAGCCGTAGCTTTAAAACTAAAGGTGTGTAAATTGTTTTGTTCTATCCCCCCCATAGTCTAACTTTACTCCTTGCGCAAGCTTGCGGAACTGCGCCGGAAACAAGGATTTAATGATTAGACCACCAGAAGCTTGCCTTCCATTCAGGATCTCGTGGGGGTGGAGCAAAAGCTGAAATGTACAAGAGCAGGAACACTGCAAGATTCAAGGAGGAAAGGTTATGGGGGGTGGGGGGACAGGAAAAAACAATTTACACGCCTTTAGTTTTAAAGCTACGGCTTTCCAGTAAACTAAACTTTGTCTAATAGTGTACACATCCTTTAATCATTTTATTGCACTCCAAAGTTAAAAACATATAAATGGGGCGGAGCGTAAGAACTGACAGAGTAAGATGTGTTTTTGCTGTGCTCCCAAGTCATCTATCCGTCCGAGGTTACAATCAGCAAATAACTGGTACCAATTCTACACCAATTGTGAGAACACAGGAGGAGATGCAATATATTTTGCTGTCGCAACCTACGTGCGCTCATTTCCGCAATGTATTAACCACTTTGTGACCGTTAAAACATTGCGAAAACGTTAGCGGTAAGTTTTGCGCGGATTTTAATGACACCATTGAAGAGTTGTTAATTGTTGTGCAAAATACTAGCGCAAAAACTGCTGCAAAATTTATTGCATCACTTTGCGCTGCGCAAAGCAAAAAAAATTGCAATATGGTGCAGGCAGTGCAAAACCTTCGCTAACACATTAATACATATGTTAGCATGATTTTATCACTTATTTTCTCGTTAGCACGGGATATTGCATCTCCCCCACAGTACCTCGATTCAAATGACAAAACCCAAGACCCAAACACGCGTGACTGCAGCAAGAGAAAAAATGCAAAAGTTCGCTAGGACGAACACGCCCCCGAATATTGCTGACACACTCTCCCACCAACACACATACTGTACAGGACTCGCGCCACCTGAATCTCACCTCGACCCAAACAACCTGGCTGAGGGTCCATGCACTAGAGAAAACTCCCCAGATGAATCATACAAACAACTCCTAGGGGCAATACAAGAGTCTAAGAAAGCTCTAATGGTGGTCCTGGATAAAGTCAAGACAGATATTAAAACAGATATCTCATTTCTTCACCATGATCTATCTAAGATAAGACACAGATTGGGAGAAGCCGAATACCATATATCTGTACTGGAAGACACAGTCACCCCAAAGACACAAATCATATCAGCCCTGCAGCAAGAATTACCAGCCACGAGAAACAAGCTAGACGATTTGGAGAATCGCTTGAGGAGGCAAAATATACAATTCGTTGGCTTCCCAGAGGTCTGAAGGGTCGCAACCTGCACAATTCTTAGAAGGCTGGATCCACTCAAAATTTGACACAACCAATTTATCCTCACAACTGGCGATTGAAAGAGCCCACAGGATACTGGCGAAAGCCCCAGTTCCAGTTGGACAACCGAGACCCCCCATTGCTTGCTTCCGAAATGCAAGGGATAGAGATACTCTTTTATGGATTTCCCGAGACAAAGCCAATCTATAATTCGAAAATCCAGACTCTTCCCAGATTTCTTGCTAGACCTGCAAAAAAGGAGAGCCACCTTCGCAGAGGTCAAGAAAAGGCTAGCCGCTGCAGGTATATATATATGATGTATCCGGCAAGCTGAGGATCCAACTGGATGGTCAGATAAGATTTTTTGAAAACCCCTCTGGTTGGAATCTCGATGACTGAGGACCTCTCAACCAACAATGGGTAAGATACATACTTCATACCCTTCTTTAACAATCCTGATCTTGCCCGTGTGACCCCACACCGCTGTGATGCTTTAACTATGTTCACCACGACACACACACACCCCCGGGCCCTCCTATACCTTGTGATTTCTTATGATAAGCGAACTACCGGCATAATCTGATAATTCTGATGGGTGAACCTATGATAACCCCCCAGAGTAACTTAACTCAGACAATTAACCCATGGAACTGTATTACCCAATCCAACACCATGTTCTGGTGTACCTCTCCTCAACCCTTCTGGTGGCAAGCAGGTAACCGGAATGGTCCACCCTCTACTGGACTCCATTGAACTATATAAGTAATTGGCGTCAGACATCCCCCACCGGATCCCCATATAGGACCACTCAATCCCACTTGGCTATATTGCTAGTAATAACACTTGGGATACTAAAAGGAATAACTTCCATTAAACCCTCCGGACCATGTAGAGGTGGAAGAATAAAATAACTATGCAACATAGGCTGGAATCCTAATTCTAACCTCCCCTGCTCTGGATCCTTAGTCTCCCCCACTCCAAGCCCCGAAACAGCGGTCTTAATACTCTTTTGTGACTGTGTGTTAGCATTCGGGGTAAACTACTATGAACACTTGTTTTATGCTCACACTTAATCCTATTTGTGGGTCTCCCCCACCTAATTAATAAGGATCAAATTTCAAAAGTTTTTGTTAATATATACTACTGTTTATACTATTAATGCTTATATAGGTGTGATGAGTATGCAATATGGCCACCATGAGACCATGACAAGATTCCTGTGAGATCTCTCCCACCAGTACCCTAGAAAATAATTTCCCTGAGAGATCGATCTAGGACCATAGCCAATCTATAACCTGGGTCCCCCCATCCATCTGCTACGGGACAATAAACACCAAGGACCTGTGTAGGCAAATATGGGGTTTCTGGGGCATTGTGCCAATAAATGAGATTTAAAAAAAAAAAAAAAAACACATATAAATATATAGTTAACAAAACTGAAGAATAAAGGGAAAGATTATGCTTGGGGTTCCTCCATTACTGTCAAAACAGTGAAAAAAGGGTCAATCTCTGCTTTGTTATTACAGATCAAACCATTAGCATTACTGCACCAGTGAATTATAATGATCCCCCTCAAAATCACAAAAAACTGAAGAACTGAAGAAAATTATAATGATTAGCATAACACAGGACAAATAAATAATACATCACACTGCTAAGATGGTACATATGGGCAGGTTTTTTTTATGATAAGTCATGCAAAAAGTCAAGTGTTTAGCTTTAAAGGGAAACTGTGGTCTCCAAACAAGTTGATTTTAAATGAAAGGCCAGATCTTTAACATGACTTGAACATGACCTATCAACCACAGTAACCTAAGGAGACGAGAGAGGGGCCAGAGTGGGTTTCAAAGGGACTGCAATGGGAGTGGCCAAGGGGGCCCACAAAGAGACAAATGGAAGAGGGACTGTCACATGGTTTCAGAGAAGCAGGAAGTGCAGGGGGTCTGGTGATGCTGCTACCATATCACATATAAAAATAAAAATATCTTCAAAACTATGTAAAAAAAAAAAAATGAAAGTAAATTGCAAAAATACACAGGAAAGCAATTCCTGTCAATTTACCTAAAGTCATTTTTGGACCACAGTTACCCTTTAACTCCCAACCAACATATTGAATTGAGATTTTATACATCCATGGTGTCCTTAGCACTCCTCCACCCCCCTGAAAACATAGAGCCACAGACCATCCTGTGTGTGTTAACTCCAGTCTTCCCATGGGTGCAAACAGTAGAGGAGGGTCCAAGGGAATTCCTGTAGTGGGGTCTGATGAATGATCAATAAACTGTAAGGTGTACAATATTCCATATTTATTTTTCCTCTATAGAGCTACTAGAGGTAAATCCTTAAACACATATGAACAAAAAACACAATGAACACCTCAGCTAACCTGTGGTGTTGGACATTTCTCTCTCTCCACACTGGACACAGTCATAGCAACAAGATGGCGCACGTTCCCTTTTAGACTTCCTGTATCCTGGGGCACATGGTTCATTGCACAGTGACTGAGGAAACTAAAATAATAAAATGTTACAGAGGTGGGTGAATAAAAGCTTATCTAAAATGTTAAACCTACCGTGTTCTCCTAACTAAGTGCTATTAATTAATAACCAGATTATTTGTAGATGTACATTTTATATTTCATCTCTTTATCTATTCTTTATCCATCTCTTTAAAACTCAGACATTATAATTTTCTTTCTGCTATCTTTTTCATTTTTCAATATATTTCACATTAATTTAATTTAAATTGTTGATAAATAACAGGATTATTTGTCTAAATTTACAAATTCACAATGAAATACCCTCTGTCATTATCTGTTGTAATCAATTAGATCAACTGGACTTGAAGTTTAGTTCTTGAAGATGTTTCGCTAGTCATCCGACTGGATTTCTCAATTCAGAATGACTTGTACAAGAATCTTTGGCAATTATGTACCCTGGAAAATCCCAATTAGCATATCACATGGCAGACAGTTGGTGTCGAACCCCCCACCTCTATTTAGGCTTGGTTTCTTTATTTTCACATAAATGGCTTCCTTAACACCTCTCTTGAACCAGTCACGTTCCTTTGCCAATATGTTAACATTACAATCTTCAAAGGTATGTCCTTTATCCTTAAGATGCAGGTACACGGCTGAGTCCTGACCCGAGGAATTGGCTCTTCTGTGCTGGGCCATACGTTGATGCAGTTGCTGTTTGGTCTCCCGCACATACAAATCAGAGCATTCTTCACTTCATTAAGAAGAATTTTCAAACATCGTATCCCTGTCTGCTTTAAACAGAACAACACACTGAGGCAGCAGTTGGTACATCCGAAAGACCCAATACCCAAACACAAGAAAAGTGAAATCATATACGCAGTGCAGTGCAGTGAAGAGTGACATCATATACACAGTGCAGTGCTGTGAAGAGTGCTCTGATTTGTATGTGGGAGAGACCAAACAGCAACTGCATCAACGTATGGCCCAGTACAGAAGAGCCAATTCCTCGGGTCAGGACTCAGCCGTGTACCTGCATCTTAAGGATAAAGGACATACCTTTGAAGATTGTAATGTTAACATATTGGCAAAGGAACGTGACTGGTTCAAGAGAGGTGTTAAGGAGGCCATTTATGTGAAAATAAAGAAACCAAGCCTGAATAGAGGTGGGGGGGTTCGACACCAACTGTCTGCCATGTGATATGCTAATTGGGATTTTCCCATGTACAATAGGAACACCTTATTCTGGGCGTTCCTATAACACATCTTAGCCACTATCCAATCACGCCCTTAACACTTGGCTGTGATATGCTAATTGGGATTTTCCAGGGTACATAATTGCCACAGATTCTTGTACAAGTCATTCTGAATTGAGAAAGCCAGTCGGATGACTAGCGAAACGTCTTCAAGAACTAAACTTCAAGTCCAGTTGATCTAATTGAATACAACAGATATACCATGACCTGGATGAATGAGAACCTTCACAAGCATACCATATGTCATTTTATCTTTTACCTCTTACCTGTGTAAAATATGGAGTCCACAAGTCATTGTTATTACGGATCTCAAAATGGTTCTCGTCATTGTCTGAAACATAAAATGATCCAACCTTCTGTGATACAACTTGATTGTCCGGGAGGACAGTCCATTGTAAAATATCAAAACTCTCTGAAGGACCTTTATTTCCTTTGTAATAAGGAGCCTCACTGATAGACGTGTTTACTGCCACATTGAACCTGAATAAATTAAGCTACAATAACATAGATTACAATGTACAGAATATCAGGGAGATTCAATAAAAGTTCTTATCGTTAAAAATGGTGCTAATTTTGCCCCAACCAATCAGATGTTAGCTTTCAAATGTTAAATGAGATCTTATTGGTTGGGGCAAAATTGCAAATTGAATCTCCCTGAATGTATACAATAAATATGTCAGCCTCTATAATTGTGAATAATCAGTTCTAACCCAGATGGATAGAGCTTTGCCACAAGTCCCTGCCCCGTAGAGCTTACAATCGAGCAGTCTTTAATGAGCCTTGTGAGAATGTGCACCTTTTGGCCATGCCCTGACCCCAGTATTCAATGTCTATGCTGTTCTTTGCAAATGTTTACACACAAATATAGAAAAAACAAACTTGAAAACAGGACACTGTTTGTGTATGTCCTGTATAGTGGTTAGGTGTCTAGCAAACCAATATCAAATATGGTAAACTACAAAAATATACAGCGTTTGAGGCATTTGAAAGTATTTATTGGAATTATGGGATTATGAGTCTAAAAACAAAAACATATTGAACATATGTAAGGTGCTAGCTAGGAAGGCTTTGGAGCTAGGGTTTTAAGTGGGTAAATCCAGTATATATTATGTTATAATGATATATATATAGTATATATAGAGTTTATAACTGATATAAAGACTTTGAACATATATCTTATGAGCATAAAACATAGGTATAATATACTGTAGAGTTTATGTAAGGATATGTTATTGTTTATTATGTATATATAACTTTGATACTTACCTTTGGTTTATGCTAAGGGAAATAATAAGAAGGCTGGTGATTACTCCATATACTTAGTAACTTCTGCTATTGGTATTTTACTAAAGGAATGTGGCAGGCTATACTAATAACAAGAGCCCCACTTATAAATGGTCATTATAGCAACAATGACATCATCACACTATGAAGTCGCCCATAGTGATGTAGTCACACTTGAAGTAATAGTGCCACTATACATATGGAAGTGGGGAATTTATCACTATAAAGCCATGAAGAAGGTCAGTACTTATGGCGGTATGGCGAAACGCGTCAGCGGAGCCAGTCCTAGTCTGGTTACTAGTTACCAAAGGACAGCCTGACCTACATACTATTTGATTGTGGGTGCTTCCTCATTGGGTTTATTGCTGCACTACTAAGATATCATAGGAGAGATAAGTATAGGATCTCTGTACAGTACTACTGTGTTTACCTTGTATTAACCCTACTTTAATATCTCTCTATACAGCAGAATTAATTGTTTCACTTACTCCTGTGAGACACCTATGATGTGTATACAAATAATATGTTTTAACCCTTTAAGTGCCACAGATCGTATCTATACGATCTGTGCAGAAAAGGACCAAACTGCCACAGATCGAATATATATGTTCTCTGGCTGGCCCTTTAAAGAAAATAAAAAAATCCGCAGGGGCTAGGAGCGACCTAACCCCCTCAACCCCCCCTCGGTTTTAGCCAAATCTGAGGAGGGGATCAGGAGATTGCAGTGCTTACCTGCAGAGCCGGGAGCAGCAGCTGGGGGCAGGAGGAAGAAGGAAGTCCGTGTGATAACCGGAGTGTTCCCTTAGGCTTCCCCTTATATGCCCCTGGTGGTGTAGTGGAGGTACTGCACTGCAATCTCCATTCAGATCACAGTGTAGTACCTGGTATAGTAAAGCTGTCAGTGTGACAGCTTTACTATACTTTTTGTGAATGGATCTTAAAGTTCCATTCACAAATAGGATTTTTTTTCTAACTCTTTGCTACTTAGGGACAGATATCAATTTGGTGATTACTTCTGATCACCAAATTATTGATCTTTGCCAATGAATGAAAAATCACTTCCTGGAAAATTATTTCTGGGAAATGATTTTTCCAATGGGAAAATCTTTGGGAATGATCCAAAAAAAAAAAAGGGAAAATGCCCACACAAAAAAATTCTTAAAGTGATACACACCCCCTTTGTTAATTTTACCCTAAAACTATAAATTAGCAAAAAACTTTGTCTTCTTCAAGCTTCCCAATGTCCCTGGTGATATCGGTAAAGTAAACGCAGATCATTAGTTGTTCGATTTCAAGGGAAACTAAGCCTATTTTAGTAGGAAATTTTGCAGAGGTAGATTCCAAAAATATATAGTTTGTTGGGGGTATTTCCAAGTTTCAGGACTGTTTCCTTTGAAAAAGCGTAGGCTGTTCAAATTACAGAACACTTTGATTTTTTTCTTGTAATTGCACTTGGGCATGCATCCTATTTGAGCAAGTTAGTGGCCACGTCTCTGTGTACACCGCATAAAAGAATGACACCGTTGCATAGCTGAAGGTGTGTAGATTCCAAGAATATATAGTTTTGTGGGGTATTTCTAATATAGAGGGGCGTTTAGTCTAAAATCTGAATCTGAAAAAGTTGCTGTAATATTGGGCCACTGTGATTTGGCTCACTTTGTGGCTAGTCAATTCCACGTCCATGTGTAACCACACATATGGCATACTGTTTGATTCTGGACATTTGGGAGATTGATATTTAGTAACTTTTTTTTACATTCCATGAGGTTTTGGCATGATTTCTACCTTTGAAAGTTTATTTTGTGAATTTTTTCAGAAAATCTCAGAAAAGTGCGACCTTCTACGATGAACTGCGCCCACACCATTGATGGTATGAATAAACAAACTATAGTGTTACATAGCTGAAGGTGTGTAGATTTCAGGAATATATAGTTTGTGGGGGTTATTTATAAGTTACGGGGGTGTTTTGTGGGAAAAACTGCAGACTAATCAAATTCAGAGTTGGCTGAATATTTTTGCTGTTTTGTCTCACTTCGTGGCTACTCGCTTCCACGTCCGCGTGTGTAACCATGCATATGGCATACCGTTTGATTCTGGACATTTGGGAGATTGATATTTGTTAACTTTTTTTTATATTACATCAGGTTTTGGCATGATTTCTACCTTTTGAATGTTGTTTGATGTTAATTTTGTTTAGAAAATCTGCGAAAAGTGCAAATTTCTACAAAGAACTGCACAGACACCTTTGATGGTATGAATGAACAAACTACAGCGTTACATAGCTGAAGGTGTGTAGATTTCAGGAATATATAGTTTGTGGGGGTTATTTCTGAGTTAGGGGGGTCTCCTGTACAGGAAAAGTGGGGTACCTACATATATCTGGTATCGTTGTACTCGGGAGTATCAGAGCTTTTAGACACAGTAAGATTTTTGTGTGTAACCTTAAGATAACTATAAATAAAAATGGGAAAAATCCATGAAAATTTTTTACATATTTTACCCATAATTCCAGTAAAATTTCCAGAAAAGTTACAAAATTCTGTTACCATGTTAAAGTAGACTTTGTGCTGAAAAAAACAATGTATAATATTCCTGATTTACTGCAAGGTTTCCTACTGTAGACTTTGACTGAACCAAATGTGTCTAAAATTCTGAAAATTCTTCTGGCATTTAACGCACACAAAGTGGAGAATGCTGCTGGCACTGAAAGGGTTAATCCTCTCCTCTGGATCACAGATTTGGTACACAGGAATGTTTGGTAGTTTTTCTACCACCTCAAACAAATCTTCCCTCCATCTATCGGCCCACTTATGTTTGGTAGTTGGACCCAAGTTGTGGAGAAACACCTTATCACCAGGCATCAGCTCTCTGTACAGTACCCTGACATCCAATCATCTTTTGTTCCCAGCATTTATCTTTGCAGCATTCTCCTTAGCCAAATGATAGGCCTTCTTTAGGCTTGCTCATAGACGGGCCACATACTGGTAGTGATCTTGACATCCTACTCCATCAGTGGATACACCCAACTGGATGTCAATTGGAAATCGGGCCTCTCTCACAAACATGAGAAAATAAGGAGAAAACCCAGTGGAATCATGACGAGTGCAATTATATGAATGAACCATTGCACCTACATGGCTACTCCAGGATTGCTTAGCTGAAGCAGGGAGGGTACCCAGCATATCTAGTAGAGTCCGGTTAACGCACAGGAAGAGCACCCCCCTCAGGATGGTAGGGAGTAGTGTGACTCTTGTCAATGCTCAGCAAATTTAACAGTTCCTTTATCAATCTGCTGTCAAAGTCTCGCCCTTGATCAGAGTGGATTCGGTTGGGAAACCCATTATGCACAAAGAACATTTCCCATAACATATTAGCCACAGTGACAGCTTTTTGGTTTCTCGTGGGAAATTCCTGGGCGTAATGGGTATAGTGATAATTCCCAACCAAAACATTACCTATCCCACTAGTGTCATTGTCAATGCACAAGAAATCTATGCACACTAGATCCAAAAGCCTATTACTTTTTAAATGGTCCATAGGAGCAGCTCTAGTAGGCAAAGTCTTTCTCTGCAGTAATCTCCAACTGCTTCCCTCATCCAAGGCCAGAAGAAGCAATCTTGAGCTAGGCCATAGTTTGTTCAGTTCCTAGATGCCCATGTTGATCATACAAACTTCTCAAAACAGTCTTTCGGTAAACTTGGGGCAGCACCAATTGTCTTCTCCCTGGATGATCATGAAATAGATGAACCCTATAAAGAAGCCCATGGATAATTTTCAGTTTATCCCATTCCCTGAGGAATAAGGTACTCTCTTTGGGTAGAGTATTTTTCATATATTCAGGGTCTTGTTTAATGACATGATGAATTATGGGATCATATCCATAAGTCAAATGAATGTAGGAGAGCCACACGAAGAAGTAAAACTGCAAACAACACTTATTTCGTGCAAAATTTTTCAGAGCTGCGTGATCCTTTATCAAGCATGAACAAAATAAGTGAAAGGAAACTTTAAGGGCACGGGCACACTATCGCGTTTTTTTTGTGTTTGCGCATGCAATTTTTTTACATAGGAATTGCGGCAATGCACCGAAAATCTGTTTGCGATAACGCAATCGCATGCGATCACCATTTTTATGCACAATCGCATGCGATTTCGTATCTCAAAAGGAAAAATTTAACGCACAAATGCACAGAAATCGCACCGGAATCACGTGCGATTGCGTATGCGATTCCATGTGTGGCCTTGCCCTTAAAGAGTGAAAAATCCTCACCCCTCAGGTAGTGATTGCTGTCACTTAATTGCAATCAAGAAGGGTTGAGTATAATAACACACAAAGGGGGTTATTCAATAAAAGTTCTTATCATTTAAAATGGTGCTAATTTTGCCCCAACCAATCAGATGTTAGCTTTCAAATGTTACATAAGTTCTGATTGGTTGGGGCAAAATTAGCCCCATTTTAAACGATAAGCAGGGAGATTCAATAAAAGTTCTTATCGTTTAAAATGGGGCTAATTTTGCCCCAACCAATCAGATCTTATTTAACATTTGTAAGCTAACATCTGATTGGTTGGGGCAAAATTAGCACTATTTTTAATGATAAGAACTTTTATTGAATAGCCCTGAAGAACTTTTATTGAATCTTCATGATAGTGAATCAAATGAGACAAAATAGTAAGTAAATAAGTAAACTAATATTAAAAATACATGGTACTGCACCAACAAGCCTATCTGTTGTTAGATAAAGGGTTAACATTCCATAGTGTATTAACATATTACTTGACTTAGTTTATCCTTCTATAGTTATTAGAAACAAACCTGTGCTTTCAATCATAAGAAACATTTGATGTGAATAACACCCAAATGTTACTAATGAAAGGCATACCTACTTGTTGCTAACATCTACTACACACACTGATAATTTAACAAAAACGTTTTTTTTCAACTCAAACAAGAGATCCAACTCAAAAACAATTATATAGAATGTTTTAGATATATGTGTGAAGTTATGTTAAAAGACTAACACAACAAAACATTTTAGATACACATTTAGATCTTAAGCCTTGTTCGCAGGATAGGTGTCAAGGTCTCAAAATCTGCAATGAAAGGGTGGGCATGGATCACATATGAAGGAGGAATGGTTTAACTGACCAGCTTTCATTTAGATCCTTAGTGGTTAGAGTATTTAATTTATTAATCCATCGTGGATTAATCCATTCTTTTGACTTATGGATATGATGTTTGCCACTTAAGATGGAGTAGGATCCAAGCCTTTTATTGAACTTTCATTTGGTGTGAGTAGATACAATCTTTTTCATTTGAATTATGGGATCAGTCTTTTGCAAACGAATCATATCTTGAGTTCTTAGTTGGAAATCCTTACATACCCCTAGTATAGTAGGTTAGCAATACATGGCAGGAATACTGTCCTCTCCGCCTCCAAAGCGAGTCCACCAGGTGCAACTCAGAGAAAGCAATAGTCTCCTTATACAGCTTATCCATGACAGCCCATTTTAAGGCCAAATATTCTAGTTTGTGTACAGGATATTTCTTTCAGTTGGGCTGAGACTCCGACATATGCAACAGGTTTTAATCCTCCAGGATATTCTTGATGAAAGATGCCTCCCAACCCTTCATAACTAGCATCTACATGCAAAACATAAGGCTTTTGTGGGTCAGCATAGGCAAGTACAGGTGCTACTGTGAGTTTTTGCTTTAATGTTGTAAAAGCTCCACAGAATCTATAACTGTCACTTAGTAAAACCATTTGTCTCTCACCTGTCAATTCAGCCTCTTACTGTAGAAATCATTTATAGAACATTTCTGAGAACTGGCAATCTATGATGTCACTGCTGGTTTCTAGTGTTGCCTCTTCCTGGTGGTCCTGGACTCAAAACTCCTTCTGCACATGCTAAATAGCTACCTTGTGTTTGTTTCCCACTCCCTTTATGCTAAGCTGCATGTAACAGTTGAACACAGATCAGTATTTGATGTTTGACTCCCACCACCCTTTAGATCACAAGCTGGGTGTCATCAGAACCCTGCAACACAGAGCCGAGAACATCCCCACTAGCACAGAGGCGAAGGCTAAAGAAATGAAACATCTCAGAGGAGCCCTTAAAACTTGTGGATATCCAGACTGGGCCTTTGTCAAAAGAAGTAGAAGGAAAGAAAAGAACACAAATACCAACAGTGAAGGGGAAAAGCAAGACAGGAGGAAGAACATGGTCATCCCATATGTAGCAGGGGTCTCCGAGAAATTAAGAAGAATTTTCAAAAAACATCGTATCCCTGTCTGCTATAAACCGAACAACACACTGAGGCAGCAATTGGTACATCCGAAAGACCCAATACCAAAACACAAGAAAAGCGACATCATATATGCAGTGCAGTGCAGTGAAGAATGCTCTGATTTGTATGTGGGGGAGACCAAACAGCAACTGCATCAACGTATGGCCCAGCACAGAAGAGCCAATTCCTCGGGTCAGGACTCAGCCATGTACCTGCATCTTAAGGATAAAGGACATACCTTTGAAGATTGTAATGTTAACATATTGGCGAAGGAACGTGACTGGTTCAAGAGAGGTGTTAAGGAGGCCATTTATGTGAAAATAAAGAAACCAAGCCTAAATAGAGGTGGGGGGGTTCGACACCAACTGTCTGCCATGTACAATGCTGTTTTAACACCTTACTCTGGGCGTTCCTATAACACCTCTTAGCCACTATCCAATCACACCCTTAACACCTGGCTGTGATATGCTAATTGGGATTTTCCAGGGTACATAATTGCCACAGATTCTTGTACAAGTCATTCTGAATTGAGAAAGCCAGTCGGATGACTAGCAAAACGTCTTCAAGAACTACATTTCAAGTCCAGTTGATCTATTTGAATACAACAGATATACCATGACCTGGATGAATGAGAACCTTCACAAGCAGTTGAACTCAGAGTCCCCACCTGCCAGTGTCTCCCAGCCAATCATTAGAGATAGCAGTGAATATGATAAGCTGATTTACTGCTCCAACAGAGTGGGGGAAGGTGTTAACCCTTTCCATGTGTATTTATGAAGCAAACTGTTAACCCTTTATATTTGTGAGCATTTCTGCAAGACTGTGTCATTTTGTGTTTATATCTGCACTGTAGCGTTTATATTAGTGTGTGTATCGATGTACAATTAGAAGTGTAATGCAAGTGGCATTCAATGCAATTGCAGCAGGTCAATGATGTATCGGGGCTGGTCCCATAAGCTATTACATGCCTGCACCCCCACTAGCCCAATCGGATTGCAAATCTTGATATAAAACACACTAGTGGGGCCTAGCCCTAAGAGTTTGAGTCATAAAGGGAAAGGTGGCAATCCCAGTATAATCGCTCCTTAAAGGGGAATGTTGGAGGGCAGGAAGAGTGTTTTTTTGTTTTTGCTGTATTTATAGAAACTGTAGGGGAAAGATAGTAAAGTGAACCTGATCTTAGCACAGATCTGTGCAATGCATTTCTCATCAGTGTACCTTATTAAATGGAATGTTGGCAGGTATCATGAGTGTGTTTTTGTTTATGCTGTATATATAAATACAAAACTGAAGGGGGAGTATAATGAAGTAAACCTGATCCTAGCACAACTCTGTGCAATGCATTTCTCATTAGTGCACCTTGAGATTCATACACACGGGTAATTGCAGGGGCTGACCCACAATGCACGATGTATGCATGGCTGTTTCAGCTAATAATCGTATATGGGCACTTTGATGGCTAAAAGGCTGTTTGTCCAGGGCTGTTGCCCAATCTGCTAGGCGGATCTTCAATGAGCCCTGACAAAATGCCCATACATGGCACGATTATCAGCCCAACCGGCCATGCATAAACATTGTGCATTGCAGGTCGCCCCCTGTAATCGCACAGGTGTATGTATGTTTATTAAAGGTAAGGTTGGTTGGAGGGTAGAAAGATTGTGTTTTGTTTTATGCTGTATATATAAAAACACCATAGTATAGAGCTGAAGGTGGAGAATAATGAAGTGAACCTGATCTTAGCACAGCTCTGTGAAATGCATTTCTTAGTAGTGTAACTATTTAAAGGTTCAGGTATTCCTGATCAGTGAAACCTGTAGGGACACCTATTAAATATATTTGAAGTTAAGCCTCTTATACTCATACGATAGAGCGCAAGACTAGGGCTGCCACCTTTGCCTTTAAGACCCGAACGCGTATGAAATCTACATGCTGCCATGTATGGCTACACTGAAATCAATGTAACCTGCATCATGCTTCTTTTAGAAATTAAAACCTGCCATTTGTCTTGAACATTTCATACCTGTTTAGGTCTTAAAGGCAAAGGTAGTCTTTGTCTTTACACAACTTCCAACCTGAGTTGCTAGATCATTTGGTTTAGTAGGGACACACTTAATACATGTAATAAGCAGTAATAAGTAGTAATTCCAACTCAGCCATGCTTCATGTGTTTTTATTAGGTGTCTCTACATTTTTCACTGATCTGGCAACATAGAGGCATGGTAAGTAAAGATCGGGGCACTTTCTGTAAATAAAAGTTATGCGGTTGGGGCTGGGGGGAGGAGCAGTACATTATATAAAAAGTTTATTAGAAGGGTGGACATGCCCTTTAAGAGGTGGGAGTGGAAATCACACAGGTGCAAGAATTGTAATGATGGCAAAAGTACTGGCAGGGAAGGGAAATGTCAACTTCAGCTTTGGGGAACAAACAGAACTGAAAATAAGTTAATACAGGAAAAGAAAAGGCCCCTGATTGGGATGTTCATTGCTGAGAAGGATGTTGATGTAAGTACTTTCTAACTCAAGCTTTGATTTTTTGGGTTTAGTTCTCCTTTAATATTGTCCCCTTTCAACAGTCCATTTAGTGGATAGGCAATTTTAGAGTAACCCTCAATAAACCTCCGATAATAACTACAAAATCCCAAGAAGGATCTCAGCTCAGTTAGATTGCTTGGGCATGGCCAGTTTAGCACAGCTGCTACCTTTCTGTGTCAGTGGCAATGCCCTCAACAGATACAATGTATTCCCACAAAACGCACAGAGTTGCAGGCAAATTTACACTTGTCAAATGAGAGTTTCAGACCTTCCTTTCGAAGATGCTAAAGCACACTGAACAATTTTTTATCATGCTCCTCCAGGGTAGAGCCGAAAACAATAACGTCATCATGGTAAACTATGCTGTTCCTTGGATTAAAGTCTCCCGGGACCTTTTCTATGAGGCGCAGAAAGGTAGCTGGAGCCCCACTTATCCCCCGAGGCATCCAGGTAAATTGGTAAACCCCAATGGGCAAATAAAAGATGTCTTTTCCTGATCTTCTGCAGACATAAGAATTTAAATCCATCACTAAGAACCAAGCCATGCAAAGCATCAAGTGCCTAATCAATACATGGCAGTGTGATCAGGAATGGTGAGCTTGTTTAGTGTTCTATAGTCCCCACATAAGCGAACACTTCCATTTTTCTTTCGGACAATTACTATAGGTGAAGCACAAGGACTTCGTGATTCAACAGTAATATTTTGGTCTTTCATTTTTTTAAAATAGTCTCTGACATCATCAAGATCGTTGAGTGGTATTCGCCGAGACCTTTCTCTAAAAGGAGTGCTGTATTTTAATTGTATGGTGTGTTCAGCAGTTTTAGCACACCCCACATCCATATCATCAATGGAAAACACATCTCAAGCATCTGTTGGAGTTTCGGGGGTCATCAGAATCATCAAGATTAAAATTTAGCTGAGTCTCTGACACTCCCTATTTGACAGGTAAAGAGTCTGCCACCCTGTGGAATTACTATTGAATGAGAGGTGATGTTTTTTACAGTTACCACATCAGTTCTAGGGCATTTGTAACAGTAGTTCTTCCTCTCTGGAGCTATCTCCCAGCCATTCTTTGAAGCCTCTTCAGGGTCAGTTTCTAACAGAAAGAAACTTCCAATTAAAACAGGTACAATCTACATATAGAGCCCGAGGATTTTAACTCCACCTGGTGGAAGCTCTACTGGATGCCAAGGGTTTCCAACACAAAAACCCCAGGAGATTCAGGAGCAAATGTCTGACAAATCTCCTGCAGCTCTGGAGGTACTGGCAATACAGACAGGGGGTACCTTCTCTCAGCTGTAGAAACTTAATGCAGGCTTCCTCGACAGCTTTCACATTAGAGTCAGCAATCATTTTTTCCACCTGGAGGGGGGCTCACATAAGCAATGACTTAAAGTGAGGGATCATTGTCTCCAACTAAACCAGGGATGTGTAGTTGTACTTACAGGCAACCATCCATGTAGACAGCACCTTTTCCCACACCAGGAAGACTTACAGGTTGTGGCCTTCTTCTCTTGCTCCTAGAAAGCTGACCAACTTTGCTTTGAATGTTTAACTGATTAGTGTGTAGATTACACTGATGGACTCGATGGCCAGTCTGCCCACAATGGAAGCACTCCAGACAGGCAGTGGAGCAGGTGTAATCAGGTTGCTGATACTTAGGATACCTCACAGGGACATCAGGTTTCTTGCTCGTCGCAAAATCCGGTCCGCTCGAGGATCCGCGAATTTTCGAGAAAATTCGAAAATCCCGTGAGCGGACCCATTAAAATAACAAATCCTCGAAAATACGAGAAACCTCGTAATTTCTAAATTTTTCGAAAATACGGTATATACGAAAATACGAGAAATCCACGGTTCGGAAGTTCGGAAGGCGGAAAATCCGGAAAAATCCGCTGTTCACGAATGGGATAAATCTGCGGCGGATTCGGGTTCGGATCCGCGAATAGGTCATCCCTACTCCTAAAAGTGCTTTAAGTTTTGGGTATTTAGTTCCCCTTACTATTCGTGTCTGGGGAGGATAAACCACCTGGGAGGTCAAACTGTCAGGTGATCCTAGAGGCTGCACATCATCTGTATCCAGGGTTAATGTTTGAATTTCAGTCTTAATGCTAGTCCCTCTTGGAGGTATAGGTGGTTGGGGATAGATATTGGAGCAGCCAACTGGGAGAGTGCCCACAGGAAAAATGGTATAGGGCCCTGTATAATCATACAGCTCCTCTGGATTGCTATACAGGGAAATATCCAGTTATTGCTAAATCTTTTTTAGCTAGAAAATGGGAGCCCATCAAATCTGGGTGGTAGGCTAGCATTATATTAATTAATTCTGTAGAACAATCACCTAGTACACGATCAATGGCAAAGGCATGTCGGGGGTTAATAAACTCTGATACAACCCATACATATACATCAACTGGAAGTATCAGAGGCATGATGATACTTATATTGATTGATATATGTGCATTTGTTGGAGGCAGGGTGTTGCTGAACTACCACTCTAGGTCGAATGCAATCCAGTGGTTCTTGAACTTAAACAGTATATTATTTATCAAAAGAATAATATTAATAAGGCATTGCAATTAGCACAATAGAGGTGACACAGCATGGCACAGATATCACATAAATACTCACATACCAGAGGGATCAGAAACAGCATAAATAACAATCAGCTTGTTAGTTCCACCCCAGCTCTCAGGTCACTGTAGTAGAATCTTCTACCCCTATATCTGGCACTATGTCCCAATTCTTGAGTGGTATACCCAGGACTCTAGTCCTTACTAAATCTCCTTGTTGGAGCTCAGGCTGCTTACTAGCTACCCTACTCCTATCTATCACTCCTGGAGTGATCTATAACAGAATCTAATCTCACATTATCTGGACCTACCTGTTATCTAAGGTCACAGGCTCATCCCCTCTCCTCTGGGGAAATTCCAGGTATAAAGAGAGAGAGGGCACAAGTCTGCTTCCCTTTAATACTTATACACAGTGTCCCCTAGTGGCCAAATCATGTTAGCAACAACAAGACTAATGGGTAACTAGTTTACACTTCCCTACAATGTATTGAGTAATAAGTCTCAGGACATGGAGGACAGTGATATTTTTCACACTCACAACACAATATTTATATGTACTTTGCTTTGCTATACTGATTCTTAATATAACTTACCAGCCAGTCTTTAAATGGAAGTTGTTCTACCTGATAGGGTGTTTTTTTGCCATGGAATCTTGTCTTTTGTGGTGTGTACAGTTCATGTATGGCCTGAGCTATCATATGTACTGCAGTGTAACCATTGTATCTGTGCGTGATTCCGTAATTGTCTGTTCTCAGTGGAGGTAAATGATCATTGTTGTTTAAATCTTCTTCACCCCCTCTACACTTATCATTGGGTTTGGGTATCCCGGGTAGTTTATGTTCCTCATGGCAGGAAAGCATCAACCACTGGGTATCAGCTTTTAATACATCATTTGGGTATTTTACCAAAAGAAAAGTATAGTAAAACTCATAAACTGTGGGGTTCCTAAAGGACAAGGACCCATTGAAACTTCTCGCAATGTCACTGTTAAATAATATAATGTCTGCAGAGAATTGGGAAATAGAAATCCAAACTTTCTTTGGGAACTTTTTTTGTTCAAAATAAATGGAAGAAAACAAGTAAATGCTTCGAGTGCTGTCCACATTCAGCAAGAGAACAATCACGTTAGCAGTAGTTTTACCAAGTGCTTCAAGACCAGATATATATTTGAAATGATATTTATATAAACTGCTAAAAGCCACACATCCGCCATTCCTGATAATTCCTTCCTTCAGTCTTTCACTCGCTTTGCGTCCAATGTCATCATCATCGGCAAATATCCCGACCCATTTCCAACCAAAGTGATTGATTAATTGGAAAATCCCATCAGTTTGACCAAGATCATTGTAAGATCCATAGTATGGTGGAACCTGAATGTCACTTCTATATGTAATATCAAGATTATTTTTAAAAGGGTCCCTGTTGTCCGTGCACTGTAAATAAATACATTTGTAGAGATAATGTAATATGACCATTACCGGATGGCCTAATAATGACATATTAATAAAAAAGGCTGGATGTCTATAAATTGGAAAGATTAGAAAATGTTATATCTGTTGTATTCAATTAGATCAACTGGACTTGAAGTTTAGTTCTTGAAGACGTTTCGCTAGTCATCCGACTGGCTTTCTCAATTCAGAATGACTTGTACAAGAATCTGTGGCAATTATGTACCCTGGAAAATCCCAATTAGCATATCACAGCCAAGTGTTAAGGGCGGACCTGGATGGATGAATATTACAGATATACCATGACCTGGATGAATGAATATTACAGATATACCATGACCTGGATGAATGAATATTACAGATATACCATGACTTGGATGGATGGATCTTTTGCCCAATATAAATGAAAATCACTTCCTGAAAATTATTTCTGGGAAATGATTTTTCCAATGGAAAATCTTTGGGAATGATCCAAAAAAAAAAGGGAAAAAGCCCACAAAAAAATTCTTAAAGTGATACACACCCCTTTGTTAATTTTACCCTAAAACTATAAATTAGCAAAAACTTTGTCTTCTTCAAGCTTCCCAATGTCCCCTGGTGATATCGGTAAAGTAACGCAGATCATTAGTTGTTCGATTTCAAGGGAAACTAAGCCTATTTTAGTAGAATTTTGGAGGTAGATTCCAAAAATATATGTTTGTTGGGGTATTTCCAAGTTTCAGGACTGTTTTCCTTTGAAAAAAGCGTAGGCTGTTAAATTACAGACCTTGTGATTTTTTCTCTGTAATTGCACTTGGCATGCATCCCTATTGAGCAAGTTAGTGGCCACGTCTCTGTTACACCGCATAAAAGAATGACACCGTTGCATAGCTCTGAGGTGTTGTAGTTCCAAGATATATAGTTTTGTGGGGTATTTCTAATATAGAGGGGCGTTTAGTCTAAAATCTAATCTGAAAAGTTGCTGTAATTTGGGCCACTGTGATTGGCTCACTTTGTGGCTAGTCAATTCCACGTCCATGGTAACCACACATATGGCATACGTTTGATTCTGGACATTTGGGAGATGATATTTAGTAACTTTTTTTTTACATTCCATGGGTTTTGGCATGATTTCTACCTTTGAAAGTTTATTTTTGTGAATTTTTTCAGAAATCTCAGAAAATGCGACCTTCTACGATGAACTGCGCCCACACCATTGATGGTATGAATAAACAAACTATAGTGTTTACATAGCTGAAGGTGTGTAGATTTCAGGAATATAGTTTTTGTGGGGGTTATTTATAAGTTACGGGGTGTTTTGTGTGGGAAAAACTGCAGACTAATCAAATCAGAGTTGGCTGAATATTTTTGCTGTTTTGTCTCACTTCGTGGCTACTCGTCTCCACGTCCGCGTGTGTAACATGCATATGGCATACCGTTTTGATTCTGGACATTTGGAGATTGATATTGTTAACTTTTTTTTTTATATTAACATCAGGTTTTGGCATGATTTCTACCCTTTTGAATGTTGTTTGATGTTAATTTTGTTAGAAAATCTGCGAAAAGTGCAATTTTCTACAAAGAACTGCACAGACACCTTTGATGGTATGAATGAACACACTACAGCGTTACATGCGAAGGTGTGTAGATTTCAGGAATATATAGTTTGTGGGGGTTATTCTGAGTTAGGGGGTCTCCTGTACAGGAAAAGTGGGTTACCTACATATATCTGGTATCGTTGTACTCGGGAGTATCAGAGCTTTTAGACACAGTAAGATTTTTTGTGTGTAACCTTAAGATAACTATAAATAAAAATGGAAAAATCCATGAAAATTTTTTACATATTTTACCCATAATTCCAGTAAATTTCCGAAAAGTTACAAATTCTGTTTACCATGTTAAAGTACACTTTGTGCTGAAAAAAACAATGTATAATATTCCTAATTTACTGCAAGGTTTCCTACTGTAGACTTTGACTGAACCAAATGTGTCTAAATTCTGAAAATTCTTCTGGCATTTAAGAACACACACAAGTGAGAATTTTGCTGGCACTGAAAGGGTTAATCCTCTCCTCTGGATCACAGATTTGGTACACAGGAATGTTTGGTAGTTTTTCTACACCTCAAACAAATCTTCCCTCCATCATCTGCCCACTTATGTTTGGTATTTGGACCCAAGTTGGTGAGAAACACCTTATCACCAGGCATCAGCTCTCTGTACAGTACCCTGACATCCAATCATCTTTTGTTCCCAGCATTTATCTTTGCAGCATTCCCTTAGCCAAATGATAGGCCTTCTTTAGGCTGTGCTCATAGACGGGCCACATACTGGTAGTGATCTTGACATCCTACTCCATCAGTGATACACCCAACTGGATGTCAATTGGAAATCGGGCCTCTCTCACAAACATGAGAAAATAAGGAGAAAACCCAGTGGAATCATGACGAGTGCATTATATGAATGAACCATTGCACCTACATGGCTACTCCAGGATTGCTTAGCTAAGCAGGAGGGGTACCCAGCATATCTAGTAAGTTCCGGTTAACGCACAGAAGAGCACCCCCCTCAGGATGGTAGGGAGTAGTGTGACTCTGTCAATGCTCACAAATTTAACAGTTTCCTTTATCATCTGCTGTCAAAGTCTCGCCCTTGATCAGAGTGGATCGGTTGGGAAACCCATTATGGCACAAAGAACATTTCCCATAACATATTAGCCACAGTGACAGCTTTTTGGTTTCTCGTGGAAATTCCTGGGCGAATGGGTATAGTGATATTCCCAACCAAAACATTACCTATCCCACTAGTGTCATTGTCAAGGCACAAGAAATCTATGCACACTAGATCCAAAAGCCTATTACTTTTTAAATGGTCCATAGGAGCAGCTCTATTAGGCAAAGTCTTTCTCTGCAGTAATCTCCAACTGCTTCCCTCATCCAAGGCCAGAAGAAGCAATCTTGAGCTAGGCCATAGTTTGTTCAGTTCCTAGATGCCCATGTTGATCATACAAACTTCTCAAAACAGTCTTTCGGTAAACTTGGGGCAGCACCAATTGTCTTCTCCCTGGATGATCATGAAATAGATGAACCCTATAAGAAGCCCATGGATAATTTTCAGTTTATCCCCATTCCCTGAGGAATAAGGTACTCTCTTTGGGTGAGTATTTTTCATATATTCAGGGTCTTGTTTAATACATGATGAATTATGGGATAATATCCATAAGTCAATGAATGTAGGAGAGCCACACGAAGAAGTAAAACTGCAAACAACACTTTAATTCGTGCAAAATTTTTCAGAGCTGCGTGATCCTTTATCAAGCATACAAATAAGTGAAAGGAAACTTTAAGGGCACGGGCCACTATCGCGTTTTTTTGTGTTTGCGCATGCAATTTTTTTACATAGGAATTGCGGCAATGCACCGAAAATCTGTTTGCGATAACGCAATCCATGCGATCACCATTTTTATGCACAATCGCATGCGATTTCGTTCTCAAAAGGAAAATTTAACGCACAAATGCACAGAAATCGCACCGAGAATCACGTGCGATTGCGTATGCATTCCATGTGTGGCCTTGCCCTTAAAGAGTGAAAATCCTCACCCCTCAGGTAGTGATTGCTGTCACTTAATTGCAATCAAGAAGGGTTGAGTATAATAACACACAGGGGGTTATTCAATAAAAGTTCTTATCATTTAAAATGGTGCTAATTTGGCCCCAACCAATCGAATGTTAGCTTTCAAATGTTACATAAGTTCTGATGGGTTGGGGCAAAATTAGCCCCATTTTAAACGATAAGCGGGAGATTCAATAAAAGTTCTTATCGTTTAAAATGGGGCTAATTTTGCCCCAACCAATCAGATCTTATTTAACATTTGTAAGCTAACATCTGATTGGTTGGGGCAAATTAGCACTATTTTTAATGATAAGAACTTTTATTGAATAGCCCTGAAGACTTTTATTGAATCTTCTGATAGTGAATCAAATGAGACAAAATAGTAAGTAAATAAGTAAACTAATATAAAAATACATGGTACTGCCACCACACAAGCCTATCTGTTGTTAAGATAAAGGGTTAACATTCCATAGTGTATAAACATATTACTTGACTTAGTTTATCCTTCTATAGTTATTAGAAACAAACCTGTGCTTTCATCATAGGAAACATTTGATGTGAATACACACCCAAATGTTACTAATGAAAGGCATACCTACTTGTTGCTAACATCTACTACACACACTGATAATTTAACAAAAACGTTTTTTTTCAACTCAAACAAGAGATCCAACTCAAAAACAATTATAAGAATGTTTTAGATATATGTGTGAAGTTGTTTAAAAGACTAACACAACAAAACATTTAGATACACATTTGATCTTAAGCCTTGTTCGCAGGATAGTGTCAAGGTCTCAAAATCTGCAATGAAAGGGTGGGCATGGATCACATATGAAGGAGGAATGGTTTAACTGACCAGCTTCATTTACTGTCCTTAGTGTTAGAGTATTTAATTTATTAATCCATCGTGGATTAATCCATTCTTTTGACTTATGGATATGATTGTTTGCCACTTAGATGGAGTAGGATCCAAGCCTTTTATTGAACTTTCATTTGGTGTGAGTAGATACAATCTTTTTCATTTGAATTATGGGATCAGTCTTTTGCAAACGAATCATATCTTGAGTTCTTAGTTGGAAATCCTTACATACCCCTAGTATGTAGGTTAGCAATACATGGCAGGAAACTGTCCTCTCCGCCTCCAAAGCGAGTCCACCAGGTGCAACTCAGAGAAAGCAATAGTCTCCTTATACAGCTATCCATGACAGCCCTTTTAAGGCCAAATATTCTAGTTTGTGTACAGGATATTTCTTCAGTTGGGCTGAGACTCCGACTATGCACAGGTTTTAATCCTCCAGATATTCTTGATGAAAGATGCCTCCAACCCTTCATAACTAGCATCTACATGCAAAACATAAGGCTTTTGTGGGTCAGCATAGGCAAGTCACAGGTGCTACTGTGAGTTTTTTGCTTTAATGTGTAAAAGCTCCACAGAATCTATAACTGTCACTTATTAAAACCATTTGTCTCTCACCTGTCAATTCAGCCTCTTACTGTAGAAATCATTTATAGAACATTTCTGAGAACTGGCAATCTATGATGTCACTGCTGGTTTCTAGTGTTGCCTCTTCCTGGTGGTCCTGGACTCAAAACTCCTTCTGCACCATGCTAATAGCTACCTGTGTGTTTGTTTCCCACTCCCTTTATGCTAAGCTGCATGTAACAGTTGAACACAGATCAGTATTTGATTTTGACTCCCACCACCCTTAGATCACAAGCTGGTGTCATCAGAACCCTGCAACACAGAGCCGAGAACTCCCCACTAGCACAGAGGCGAAGCTAAAGAAATGAAACATCTCGAGGAGCCCTTAAAACTTGTGGATATCCAGACTGGGCCTTTGTCAAAGAAGTAGAGGAAAGAAAAGAACACAAATACCAACAGTGAAGGGGAAAAGCAAGACGGATGGAAGAACATGGTCATCCCATATGTAGCGGGGTCTCCGAGAAATTAAGAAGAATTTTCAAAAACATCGTATCCCTGTCTGCTAAAACCGAACACACCAGGCAGCAATTGTACATCCGAAAGACCCATACCAAAACACAAGAAAGCGACATCATATATGCAGTGCATTGCAGTGAAGAATGCTCTGATTTGTATGGGGGGGAGACCAAACAGCAACTGCATCAACGTTGGGCCCAGCACAGAAGAGCCAATTTCCTCGGGTCAGGACTCAGCCATGTACCTGCATCTTAAGGATAAAGGACATACCTTTGAAGATTGTAATGTTAACATATTGGCGAAGGAACGTGCCTGGTTCAAGAGAGGTGTTAAGGAGGCCATTTATGTGAAAATAAAGAAACCAAGCCTAAATAGAGGTGGGGGGTTTCGACACCAACTGTCTGCCATGTACAATGCTGTTTTAACACCTTACTCTGGGCGTTCCTATAACACCTCTTAGCCACTATCCAACACACCCTTAACACCTGGCTGTGATATGCTAATTGGGATTTTCCAGGGTACATAATTGCCACAGATTCTTGTACAAGTCATTCTGAATTGAGAAAGCCAGTCGGATGACTAGCAAAACGTCTTCAAGAACTACATTTCAAGTCCAGTTGATCTATTTGAATACAACAGTATATACCATGACCTGGATATGAGAACCTTCACAAGCAGTTGAACTCAGAGTCCCACCCTGCCAGTGTCTCCCAGCCAACCATTAGATAGCAGTGAATATGATAAGCTGATTTACTGCTCCAACAGAGTGGGGGAAGGTGTTAACCCTTTCCATGTGTATTTATGAAGCAAACTGTTAACCCTTTATATTTGTGAGCATTTCTGCAAGACTGTGTCATTTTGTGTTTATATCTGCACTGTAGCGTTTATATTAGTGTGTGTATCGATGTACAATTAGAAGTGTAATGCAAGTGGCATTCAATGCAATTGCAGCAGGTCAATGATGTATCGGGGCTGGTCCCATAGCTATTACATGCCTGCACCCCCACTGCCCAATCGGATTGCAAATCTTGATATAAAACACACTAGTGGGGCCTAGCCCTAAGAGTTTGAGTCCATAAAGGGAAAGGTGGCAATCCCAGTTAATCGCTCCTTAAAGGGGAATGTTGGAGGGCAGAAGAGTGTTTTTTTTGTTTTTGCTGTATTTATAGAAACTGTAGGGGAAAGATAGTAAAGTGAACCTGATCTTAGCACAGATCTGTGCAATGCATTTCTCATCATGTACCTTATTAAATGGAATGTTGGCAGGTATCATGATGTTGTTTTTGTTTATGCTGTATATATAAATACAAAACTGAAGGGGAGTATAATGAAGTAAACCTGATCTAGCACAACTCTGTGCAATGCATTTCTCATTAGTGCACCTTGAGATTCATACACACGGGTAATTGCAGGGGCTGACCCACATGCACGATGTATGCTATGCTGTTTTCAGCTAATAATCGTATATGGCACTTTGATGGCTAAAGGCTGTTTGTCCGGGCTGTTGCCCAATCTGCTAGGCGGATCTTCATAGCCCTGACAAAATGCCCATACATGGCACGATTATCAGCCCAACCGGCCAGCATAAACATTGTGCATTGCAGGTCGCCCCCTGTAATCGCACAGGTGTATGTATGTTTATTAAGGTAAGGTTGGTTGGAGGGTAGAAAGATTGTGTTTGTTTTATGCTGTATATATAAAACACCATAGTAATAGAGCTGAAGTGGGAGAATAATGAAGTGAACCTGATCTTAGCACAGCTCTGTGAAATGCATTTCTTAGTAGTGTAACTATTTAAAGGTTCAGTTATTCCTGATCAGTGAAACCTGTAGGGACACCTATTAAATATATTTTGAAGTTGCCTCTTATACTCATACGATAGAGCGCAAGACTAGGGCTGCCACCTTTGCCTTTAAGACCCGAACGCGTATAAATCTACATGCTGCCATGTATGGCTACACTGAATCAATGTAACCTGCATCATGCTTCTTTTAGAAATTAAAACCTGCCATTTGTCTTGAACATTTCATACCTGTTTGGTCTTAAAGGCAAAGGTAGTCTTTGTCTTTACACAACTTCCAACCTGAGTTGCTAGATCATTTGGTTTAGTAGGGACACACTTAATACATGTAATAAGCAGTAATAAGTAGTAATTCCAACTCACCATGCTTCAATGTGTTTTTATTAGGTGTCTCTACATTTTTCACTGATCTGGCAACATAGAGGCATGGTAAGTAAAGATCGGGGCACTTTTCTGTAAATAAAAGTTATGCGGTTGGGGCTGGGGGGGAGGAGCAGTAACATTATATAAAAAGTTTTATTAGAAGGGTGGACATGCCCTTAAGAGGTGGGAGTGGAAATCACACAGGTGCAAGAATTGTAATGATGGCAAAAGTACTGGCAGGGAAGGGAAATGTCACTTTCAGCTTTGGGGAACAAACAAACTGAAAATAAGTTAATACAGAAAAAAAAGGCCCCTGATTGGGATGTTCATTGCTGAGAAGGATGTTGATGTAAGTACTTTCTAACTCAAGCTTTGATTTTTTGGGTTTAGTTCTCCTTTAATATTGTCCCCTTTCAACAGTCCATTTAGTGGATAGGCAATTTTAGAGTAACCCTCAATAAACCTCCGATAATAACTACAAAATCCCAAGAAGATCTCAGCTCAGTTAGATTGCTGGGCATGGCCAGTTTAGCACAGCTGCTACCTTTCTGTGTCAGTGGCAATGCCCTCAACAGATACAATGTATTCCCAAAAACGCACAGAGTGCAGGCAAATTTACACTTGTCAAATGAGAGTTTCAGACCTTCCTTTCGAAGATGCTAAAGCACACTGAACAATTTTTTATCATGCTCCTCCAGGGTAGAGCCGAAAACAATAACGTCATCATGGTAAAACTATGCTGTTCCTGGATTAAAGTCTCCCGGGACCTTTTTCTATGAGGCGCAGAAAGGTAGCTGGAGCCCCACTTATCCCCCGAGGCATCCAGGTAAATTGGTAAACCCCAATGGGCAAATAAAAGATGTCTTTCCTGATTTCTTCAGACACAAGAATTTAAATCCATCACTAGAACCACCATGCAAAGCATCAAGTGCCTAATCAATACATGGCAGTGTGATCAGAATGGTGAGCTTGTTTAGTGTTCTATAGTCCCCCACATAAGCGAACACTTCCATTTTTCTTTCGGACATTACTATAGGTGAAGCACAAGGACTTCGTGATTCAACAGTAATATTTTGGTCTTTCTTTTTTTAAAAATGTCTCTGACATCATCAAGATCGTTGAGTGGTATTCGCCGAGACCTTTCTCTAAAAGGAGTGCTGTATTTTAATGTGTATGGTGTGTTCAGCAGTTTTAGCACCCCCACATCCATATCATCAATGGAAAACCCATTCTCAAGCATCTGTTGGAGTTTCGGGGGTCATCAGAATCATCAGATTAAAATTTAGCTGAGTCTCTGACACTCCCTATTTGACAGGTAAAGAGTCTGCCACCCTGGGAATTACTATTGAATGAGAGTGATGTTTTTTACAGTTACCACATCAGTTCTAGGGCATTTGTAACAGTAGTTCTTCCTCTCTGGAGCTATCTCCCAGCCATTCTTTGAAGCCTCTTCAGGTCAGTTTTCTAACAGAAAGAAACTTCCAATTAAAACAGGTACAATCTACATATAGAGCCCGAGGATTTTAACTCCACCTGGTGGAAGCTCTACTGGATGCCAAGGGTTTCCAACACAAAAACCCCAGAGATTCAGGAGCAAATGTCTGACAAATCTCCTGCAGCTCTGGAGGTACTGGCAATACAGAAGGGGGTACCTTCTCTCAGCGTGTAGAAACTTAATGCAGGCTTCCTCGACCGCTTTCACATTAGAGTCAGCAATCATTTTTTCCACCTGGAGGGGGGCTCACATAAGCAATGACTTAAATTGAGGGATCATTGTCTCCAACTAAACCATGTGTGAGTTGTACTTACAGGCAACCATCCATGTAGACAGCACCTTTTCCCACACCAGAAGACTTACGGTTGTGGCCCTTCTTCTCTTGCTCCTAGAAAGCTGACCAACTTTGCTTTGAATGTTAACTGATTAGTGGTGTAGATTACACTGATGGACTCGATGGCCAGTCTGCCCACAATGGAAGCACTCCAGACAGCAGTGGAGCAGGTGTAATCAGGTTGCTGATACTTAGGATACCTCACAGGGACATCAGGTTTTCTTCTCGTCGCAAAATCCGGTCCGCTCGAGGATCCGCGAATTTTCGAGAAAATTCGAAAATCCCGTGAGCGGACCCATTAAAATAACAAATCCTCGAAATACGAGAAACCTCGTAATTTCTAAATTTTTCGAAAATACGTATATACGAATACAGAAATCCACGGTTCGGAAGTTCGGAAGGCGGAAAATCCGGAAAAATCCGCTGTTCACGAATGGGATAAATCTGCGGCGGATTCGGGTTCGGATCCGCGAATAGGTCATCCCTACTCCTAAAGTGCTTTAAGTTTTGGGTATTTATTTCCCCTTACTATTCGTGTCTGGGAGGATAAACCACCTGGGAGGTCAAACTGTCAGGTGATCCTAGAGGCTGCACATCATCTGTATCCAGGGTTAATGTTTGAATTTCAGTCTTAATGCTAGTCCCTCTTGGAGGTATAGTGTGTTGGGGATAGATATTGGAGCAGCCAACTGGGAGAGTGCCCACAGGAAAAATGGTATAGGGCCCTGTATAATCATACAGCTCCTCTGGATTGCTATACAGGGAAATATCCAGTTTTTGCTAAATCTTTTTTAGCTAGAAAATGGGAGCCCATCAAATCTGGGTGGTAGGCTAGCATTATATTAATTAATTCTGTAGAACAATCACCTAGTACACGATCAATGGCAAAGGCATGTCGGGGTGTTAATAACTCTGATACAACCCATACATATACATCAACTGGAAGTATCAGAGGCATGATGATACTTATATTGATTGATATATGTGCATTTGTTGGAGGCAGGGTGTTGCTGAACTACCACTCTAGGTCGAATGCAATCCAGTGGTTCTTGAACTTAAACAGTATATTATTTATCAAAAGAATAATATTATAAGGCATTGCAATTAGCACAATAGAGGTGACACCAGCATGGCACGATATCACATAAATACTCACATACCAGAGGGATCAGAAACAGCATAAATAACACATCAGCTTGTTAGTTCCACCCCAGCTCTCAGGTCACTGTAGTGAATCTTCTACCCCTATATCTGGCACTATGTCCCAATTCTTGAGTGGTATACCAGGACTCTAGTCCTTACTAAATCTCCTTGTTGGAGCTCAGGCTGCTTACAGCTACCCTACTCCTATCTATCACTCCTGGAGTGATCTATAACAGAATCTAATCTCACATTATCTGGACCTACCTGTTTCTAAGGTCACAGGCTCATCCCCTCTCCTCTGGGGAATTCCAGGTATAAAGAGAGAGAGGGCACAAGTCTGCTTCCCTTTAATACTTATACACAGTGTCCCCTAGTGGCCAAATCATTTAGCAACACAAGACTAATGGGTAACTAGTTTACACTTCCCTACATTGTATTGAGTAATAAGTCTCAGGACATGGAGGACAGTGATATTTTTCACACTCACACACAATATTTATATGTACTTTGCTTTGCTATACTGATTCTTAAAACTTACCATCCAGTCTTTAAATGGAAGTTGTTCTACCTGATAGGGTGTTTTTTTGCCATGGAATCTTGTCTTTTGTGGTGTGTACAGTTCATTATGTGGCCTGAGCTATCATATGTACTGCAGTGTAACCATTGTATCTGTGCGTTCCGTAATTGTCTGTTCTCAGTGAGGTAAATATCATTGTTGTTTAAATCTTCTTCACCCCCTACACTTATCATTGGGTTTGGGTATCCCGGTAGTTTTGTTCCTCATGGCAGGAAAGCATCACCCACTGGGTATCAGCTTTTAATACATCATTTGGGTATTTTACCAAGAAAAGTATAGTAAAACTCATAAACTGTGGGGTTCCTAAGACAAGGACCCATTGAAACTTCTCGCAATGTCACTGTTAAATAATATAATGTCTGCAGAGAATTGGGAAATAGAAATCCAAACTTTCTTTGGGAACTTTTTTGTTCAAAAAAATGGAAAAACAAGTAAATGCTTCGAGTGCTGTCCACATTCAGCAAGAGAACAATCACGTTAGCAGTAGTTTTTACCAAGTGCTTCAAGACCAGATATATATTTGAAATGATATTTATATAAACTGCTAAAGGCCACACACTCCGCCATTCCTGATAATTCCTTCCTCAGTCTTTCACTCGCTTTGCGTCCAATGTCATCATCATCGGCAAATATCCCGCCCCATTTCCAACCAAAGTGATTGATTAATTGGAAAATCCCATCATTTTGACCAAATCATTGTAAGATCCATAGTATGGTGGAACCTGAATGTCACTCTATATGTTAATATCAAGATTATTTTTAAAAGGGTCCCTGTTGTCCGTGCACTGTAAATAAATACATTTGTAGAGATAATGAATATGACCATTACCGGATGGCCTAATAATGACATATTAATAAAAAAGGCTGGATGTCTATAAATTGGAAAGATTAGAAAATGTTATATCTGTTGTATTCAATTAGATCAACTGGACTTGAAGTTTAGTTCTTGAAGACGTTTCGCTAGTTCATCCGACTGCTTCTCTCAATTCAGAATGACTTGTACAAGAATCTGTGGCAATTATGTACCCTGGAAAATCCCAATTAGCATATCACAGCCAAGTGTTAAGGGCGACATTGGATAGTGGCTAAGAGGTGTTATAGGAATGCCCAGAGTAAGGTGTCAAAACAGCATTGTACATGGCAGACAGTTGGTGTGTAACCCCCCCACTCACATAAATGGCCTCCTATACCACCTCTTAGCCACTATCCAATCACGCCCTTAACACTTGGCTGTGATATGCTAATTGGGATTTTCCAGGGTACATAATTGCCACAGATTCTTGTACAAGTCATTCTGAATTGAGAAAGCCAGTCGGATGACTAGCGAAACGTCTTCAAGAACTAAACTTCAAGTCCAGTTGATCTAATTGATACACAGATATACCATGACCTGGATGAATGAATAACAGATATACCGTGACCTGGATGAATGATATTACAGATATACATGACCTGGATGAATGAATATTACAGATATACCATGACCTGGATGAATGAATATTAAGATATACCTTAACCTGGATGAATGAATATTACAGATATACCGTGACCTGATGAATGAATATTACAGATATACCATGACCTGGATGAATAATATTACAGATTACCGTGCCTGGATAAATGAATATTACAGATAGACCTGACCTGGATGAATGAATATTACAGATATACCATGACCTGGATGAATGAATATTACAGATATACCGTGACCTGGATGAATGAATATTACAGATATACCATGACTTGATGAATGAATATTACAGATATACCGTGACCTGGATGAATGAATATTACAGATTACCATGACCTGGATAATGATATTACAGTATACCGTGACCTGGATAATGAATATTACAGATATACCATGACCTGGATGGATGAATATTACAGATTACCGACCTGGATGAATGAATATTACAGATATACCATGACCTGGATGGATGAATATTACAGATATACCATGACCTGGTGGATGAATTTACAGATTACCATGACCTGGATGAAGAATATTACTATATACCGTGACCATGGATGGATGAATATTACAGATATACCATGACCTGGATGGATAATATTACGATATAACCATGACCTGGATAGATGAATATAACAGATATACCATGACCTGGATGAAAAATATTACAGATATACCGTGACCTGGATGAATGATTTACAGATATACCGTGACCTGGATGGATGAATATTACAGATATACCATGACCTGGATGAATGATATTACAGATATACCGTGACCTGATGAATGAATATTACAGATATACCGTGACCTGGATGAATGAATATTACAGATATACCGTGACCTGGATGAATGAATATTACAGATTACCATGACCTGGATGAATGAATATTACAGATATACCGTGACCTGGATGAATGAATATTACAGATATACCATGACCTGGATGGATGAATATTACAGATATACCGTGACCTGGTTGAATGAATATACAGATATACCATGACCTGGATGTGAAATTACAGATATACCAGACCTGGATGGATGAATATTACAGAATATACCATGACCTGGATGAATAATATTACTGATATACCTGACCATGGATGGATGAATATACAGATATACCATGACCTGGATGTGAATATTACAAGATATACCATGACCTGGATGATGAATATTACAGATATACCATACCTGGATGGATTAATATTCAGATATACCATGACCTGGATGATGAATATTACAGATATACCTGACCTGATGAATAATATTACAGATCACCATGACCTGGATGGAATGAATATTACAGATATACCATGACCTGGATGGATGAATATTACAGATATACCATGACTGGATGAATGAATATCATATACCGTGACCATGGATGGATGATATTACAATATACCATGACCTGGATGATGAATATTACAGATATACCATGACCTGGATGAATGATATTACAGATATACCATGACCTGGATGGATGAATATTACAGATATACCGTGACCTGGATGAATGAATATTACAGATATACCGTGAACCTGGATGGATAATATTACAGATACCATGCCGGATGAATGAATTATACATATATAACGGACCGTTACCTGATAATGATATTACAGATATACCGTGCCCTGGATGAATGAATATACAGATAACCGTGACCTGGATGAATGAATATTACAGATATACCATGACCTGGATGATGAATATTACAGATATACCGTGACCTGGATGAATAATATTACAGATATACCGACCTGGATGATGAATATTACAATATACCGTGAACGGTTGAATGAATATTACAGTATATACCATGACCTGGATGGATGAATATTACAGATATACCATGACCTGGATGGATGAATATACAGAATACCATGACCTGGATGAATGAATATTACTGATATACCGTGACCATGGATGGATGAATATTCCAGATCTACCCATGACCTGGATGGATGAATATTACAGATATACCATGACCTGGATGAATGAATATACGATATACCATGACCTGGATGGATAATATTACAGATATACCGTGACCTGGATGATGAATATTTACAGATATACCGTGACCTGGATGATGAATATTACAGATATACCATGACCTGGATGAATGAATATTACAGATATACCGTGACCTGGATGAAATGAATATTACAGAATACCGTGACCTGGATGAATGAATATTACAGATTACCGTGACCTGGATGAATGATATTACAGATATACATGACCTGGATGAATGAATATTACAGATATACCGTGACCTGGATGAATGAATATTACAGATATAACCATGACCTGGATGGATGAATATTACAGATATACCTGACCTGGTAGGAATGAATATTACAGATATACCATGACCTGGATGGATGTAATATTACAGATATACCATGACCTGTATGGATGAATATTAACAGAAATACCATGACCTGGATGAATATATACTGATACCGTGACCATGGATGGATGATATTACAGATATACATGACCTGGATGGATGAATATTACAGTATAACCATGACCTGGTGAATGAATATTACAGATATACCATACCTGGATGAATGAATATTACGATATACCGTTGCCCTGGATGATGAATATTACAGATATACCGTGACGGATGTGAAATATTACGATATACCATGACCTGGATGAATGATATTAAGATATACCGGACCTGGATGAATGAATATTACAGATATACCATGACCTGGATGAATGAATATTACAGATATACCATGACCTGGATGATGAATATTACATGATATCCATGACCTGGAGGGATATATTACAGATATACCATGACTGGATGATGAATATTACAGATATACCATGACCTGGATGAATGAATATTACAGATTATACCATGACCTGGATGCATGAATATTACAGATTATACCATGACTCTGGATGGATGAATATTACAGATATACCATGACCTGAGAATGTGAATATTACAGATATACCATGACCTGGATGAATGAATATTACAGATATACCATGACCTGGATAAATGACTATTACAGATATCCCATGACCGGATGATGAATATTACAGTTACCATGAACCTGGAAATGAATGAATATTACAGATGAATATTACAGATATACCATGACCTGGATGGATGAATATTACAGGATATACCATGACCTGGATGATAAATATTACAGATATACCATGACCTGGATGAATGAATATTACAGATATACCATGACCTGGATGAATGAATCTTGCAGATATACCATGACCTGGATGAATGAATATTACAGATATACCGTACCTGGATGAATGAATATTACAGATATACCATGACCTGGATGAATGAAATTACCGATATACCATGACCTGATGATATAATATTACAGATATACCATGACTGGATGAATGAATATTACAGATATACCATGACCTGGTGAATGAATATTACAGATTACCATGACCTGGATGAATGAATATTACAGATATACCTGACATGGATGAATTGAATATTACAGATATACTGACCTGGATGGATGAATATTACATATACCATGACCTGGATGGATAATTTACAGATATACCATGACCTGGATGAAGAATATTCAGATATACCGTGACCTGGAGGGATGAATATTACAGATATACCATGACCTGGATGAATGAATATTACAGATATACCATGACTGGATGAATGAATATGATACAGATATACCATGACCTGGATGAATGATATTAACAGATATACCATGACCTGATAATGATATTACAGTATACCATGACCTGGATGAATGAATATTACAGATATACCGTGACCTGGTGGATGAATATTAACAGATATACCATACCTGGATGAATGAATATTACAGATATACCGTGCCTGGATGGATGAATATTACAGATATACCATGACCTGGATGGATGAATATTACAGATATACATGAACCTGGATGAATGAATATTACAGATATACCATGACCTGGATGAATAATATTACAGATATACCATGACCTGGATGGATGAATATTACAGATATACCATGACCTGGATGAATGAATATTACAGATATACCCATGACCTGGATGAATGATATTACAGATATACCGGGGCTGGATGAATGAATATTACGATATACATACCTGGATGAATGAATATTACAGATATACCAGACCTGGATGAATGAATATGTACAGACTATACCATGACCTGATGAATGAATATAGTACAGTATACCATGACCCGGAATGAAGATATTACAGATATACCTGCGGATAATGAATATTACAGATATACCTGACCTGGATGAATGAATATTACAGATATACCATGACCTGATGGATTGAATATTACATATGTACCATGACCTGGGATGAATGAATATTACAGATATACCATGACATGGATATGAATATTACAGATATACCAGACCTGGATTAAATGAATTTACAGATATACCGTGGGCTGAATGAATATTACAGATATACCATGACCTGGATGGTGATATTACAGATACCATGACCTGGATGGATGAATATTACAGATATACCATGACCTGGATGAATGAATATTACAGATATACCATGACCTGGATGAATGAATATTACAGTATACCATGACATGGATGAAGATATTACAGATTACATGACCTGATGAATGAATATTACAGATATACCATGACCTGGATGAATGAATATACAGATATACCATGTCTGGATGAATGAACTTACAGATATACCATGACCTGGATGAATGAATATTACTAGTACCATGACCTGGATGAATGAATATTACAGATATACCATGAACCTGGATGAATGAAATATTACAGATATACCATGACGATGAATGAATGAATATTACAGATATACCATGACCTATGAATGAATATTACAGATATACCATGACCTGGATGAGATGAATATTAACGATATACCATGACCTGGATGAATGAATATTCAGATATACCATGACCTGATGATGATATTACAGATATGACCATGACTGGAGTGAATGAATCTTACTGATTATCCCATGACCTGGATGGAATGAATATGACAAGTAGTACATTACCCTGGATGAATGAATATACAGATATACCATGACCTGGATTGATTTACGAATCCTGCTATACAGATTATATTTCCCATTAGAAAACAAAACTATAAAGCTGGTAAACACGATTAGATATTTCGGTCCGAGGACCATAGTGTCAGTTTATCGGTCGTCGGACCGAAAATTATCGAATCCGAGTGGTGCCATGTCCCGATAGACCGTTCGTCCGAATCGGACGAAAGGACGATGGACAGGGTGGAAAAACCGCCGATCGTGCGGATGTCCCTCTATAGACTCGCTACCTCGGTCGCGGTGAGATATCGGCACGCGGCTGCTGGTCCGTCTTCCTGACCTGCGACCGACCTCGAACGGATCGCAGTCGGTCGAGCGACGACTCGTACGCTTCGCTCATAATCTGACAGCGTAAGGGAATGTGTGTTACTAGCTTTAGTGTGGCAAAATTTCTAAGCACCAAGTGGAATCAGCAAAAAATTGTGATGCCTCACACCTACATGAACTATATTCCCTATCGAATCACAGTATTCAACCACTATTTACATATTGTTTACACGTTTTGTTGCTACATTATTGTTGTTTGCATCAAAGTTGTTGTCAATGACAGCATAGGAACGACAATGATTTAAAAGATACTAACAAAACAGTTAACCCTTTATTAAAGTACTTGAAGACGTTTGGAAATACAAAATATTTGCAAATTTTCTTTAAGCACTGGTAAGGGTCGCGAATATTCAACACATATTGGAGGTTAAAGAAAAATCTTACAGATGAATATGTTAGAAGCAAATATTCGTATTTCAACAACTGACAAATCGTAACGCACACACCCCCTAGCTAACTATTGAGCTATTTCTTTAATACATACAATGTCAAATATTTAGCTAAAATGCTGGCAACTAGGCACAGCTTATACTTGCGTCCCGACATTTGGTACAATTATGACCAAACACGATTTGTTTCTTGTCAGACAACCAATGGGCAAACATAAGAAAAATGGGTAAAAAGTCCATATGCACACTAACCCGGTGGGGTGCAGAAGTCCAATTTCCTTACTTCAAAGGGACAACAAGTACTAAAGAGAAAAAAGGTAGACGTGCACCTCAACAATGAACTTGTTATGTGTGAGCCAAAACATCAACGAGTAACCAACGTTTTAGGGTAACCAACCCCTGATGAAGGAGGTGTTACCCTCGAAACGTTCTTTACTCATTGATGTTTGGTGCTCACACATAAACAAGTTTCATTTTTGGAGTGCAGTTACTTTGTTTCTACTTTAGTGCAACATAAAAAACCCTGTTCTCTACAATAAGCAAACTCAGTCAAGAACCTTTAGTTCCGGCAGACAAACCATGGACAACTAAGAAATCTGTCTCCTCATCAATAGTCGGACATCAGTCAAAGAAATTCGGTTTCTTTATTAGAGTAGAAAAGTTTTATGATAGGGTGATGGGACATATTACAAAGCATCCTACATAAATTTGCTTGTCTCACTAAATATACAGTATTAACGCAATCATGGCCTCTACAACAACCATCAACAGTAGAGTAAAGGAACATACAGGATACCCTGCCAAATTGATATATAGAAAAAAAATGGCAACTAGACCGGGGATGACCCCATTGTTCATCTCACTTTCGTTTATGTGGAGCCATTAGCTGACAAAATGCAATGATCACTGAAGTACATGGGATAACCTAACACCAAGCACTGATCTAAAATGTCCTTATTGCGGACGACACCCTCATCTTTTACCAACCATTATATCTCTGCTAATCGGTCTAATGGAATATTTGAGGACTTCAGCAAGATATCGGGATTCAAAATAACAATCTAAATCAGTAGCCTATCCAGTACATGTATCCCAAGTCACAGAAAGCCTTTAAGGAACACTTCATTTTAAATGGGAAACAATCTTCCTTTAAAATATTAGGCGTTAAATTATGCAAAGATACTCTATGTTATAACATTAAATTACGCTAAACCATGTTCGATTAATAAATCTATTAGACTCATGGACAGATTACCCAATCTCCACTAATAGGTGAGTTAATGCTGTTAAGATTACCTAAGATGAACATACTACCAAAGATTTTTTTATCTCTTCAGGGCCCTACCCACACTATAAAAAAATCAGATCTAGATCCTCTACAAAAGAGCCATTATTAGATTCAAATGGAAACAATAAGAGACCTCGTATAAGACTAGATTTTTTGGCCCGACATAAGACAACGGAGGCTTGGGGTCTCTAAACTATACTAAATATTACCAGCTGCAGGATTAGTCAAATGACCCAGTGGAACAATGGGAAGAATTTAAAAGCGGGTAGACATTGAAAATGAATGTTTCCATGGCATTCCTCACTATATACTATGGGCCTTCTCTAAGATAAATCCCCCATTATACCCAATATTATCCCCACTATACAACATAACTTATCAGAATGGCGGATATATAAAACAGTTGAAACCCACCATCAAATTGGTCAACCCATTTTTCTATTCCAACACTGCCCCTAGGATCAAACAGGCACTGCCAATTATTGGAATACTTAGGGATCAGCGCTCAGAGATATATGCGACAAATCAGCAATTATGTTATGGGAGGAATCAAATCGAAATACACATAGAAGATAAAATACTGGTATGATACATTCAATTACGTCAATTTCTTACAAAAATGTTATCACTTACTCCAAAACAGCCAATTGAATTGAACAACTTTCCACCAAATCTAGAGAGGCCAAGGGAGTCTCTTAAATTTCGCAATAATTTGCACAACTATACGAATTATACAATGATCAAATGGGAACAAAGGTTGGGTAGATCTATCTCAGATGATCAATGGCATAATATATTCCAGCAATCAAGCAGAGTGTACAGCGAACATCAGAAAAACATATAAAACATTCTCTACGACTGGTACATCACATTCTTTCATAGGGTCAGACTGTCTCTGTCCGATAAATGTTTAGAGATTGAACCAACCGCCGACAACTACATTGTTGGTGGCTATGTAGGAGGTCTAGAGATGTGGAAGGATTGCTTCAGAAATCTTCTCTACACAATAGCTTTTTATCCATATACAGCCCTATTGAACCTCCCTGTACCAGGCTTATAAAGCAGCGCAAATATATAATGCATATCGTACTGCAACAAAGGATATTATTAGCTTCAACCTGAAACAACCAACCCACAACAAACATATTGATCAAAATGGTGTGGTGGATTCATAACAATGAATATTTAGCACATACACTCAATAACTCCTGATAAGTGGAGTAATTTGGGATATTTGGATATTAAGGTAGAAAAACGGAAAACAAATCCACACAAGTTCCGATCAGACATAAAAGTGAAAAACACCAAACTTTAAGACAATATACTCACCATTTCCCCGATCCACTCCGCCAAAGTACCCAGGTTGGGACCTAAAACGCTAATCCTCACCTCTGGGTACTTTCAAAGTCCTGAAGTACTACATTGTATATCTCCTCGTGCTCCGGTCTGATCCTCCCCACTGGCACTGTCAGTGACAGTCCGGGGGCAAGCAATGGAGGACAAGCCTCCTTGAAGAGCACGTCTTCCCATTGGCTGCCTCGTGACCTGTCACTCAAAGTGCCAATGGGGAGGATGGCCGGAGATCGAGGAGATACAAGTAAGAATTCAGGACTTTTGTAAGTACCCAGAGGTAGGGACTTAGGTTAGGTCCTCATCTGGGTTACTTTGGCAGGAGTGGGGGAAAGGAACGAGGGGGAGGTGAGTATAATTGTCCTTTAAGATTTTGGGGGGAGGTCTCCCCTGGCTTCCCAGGAACTGGTCTAAACAGGTACAGACACTTCTCAGTGCTATGTGTAGATCATTGGAAAACTGTAAAGATTAGAAAATGTATGATGAAAATGAAACTTAAAACTGAAATAGTATATACTGAATGTAAACTTTATTGATATACTGCAGACTCCTGTACTATGTATTATATAATAGATGTATAAAAGGCACATTTTGTTATGTTAAATTGCGGGGGGAAATTTATTGAACAAAAAAAAGTTAAATATAGTACATAGGAGAGTCTGGATTCTGCATATAATTTGTATTTCTGGTAAGTAGATGTAGCAGAGATTTGTTCTTATAAGCTGGCTTTGTTTTTGTTTGGGTGATGATGGCGTACCTACCTGAAAAATATTTTTACATTTATTTTTTACCTGTATGGACAGTAAGAAGAAAGCCACATAGCATGTTCTTCACATGCTATGATCTCGTTTGCAATCCGTTTGCGTGTAAGAAACACATGCCAGGCTATCACAAGGTTGGATGGCGCAGTTGCAGATTCGTTTGTGATTCGTTCAGAGTGCATGTAAGCGCAAATTTTTTTGTAGATCTCTGCACTCCGATTTCTTAACATTTTGCAGATCACAGCGCAAATGGGTGGAAAGTATCATAAAAGTGAGCTGATGCTCACTCTTTTCACACACATTGCTTTCTGTCACAGTGTGGCTCGTATTGCTCCGGATCCCTCGTATTCCTTTCAGTCCGAATACCCCAATCTACAACCATATCTTCGCCAATAGACAAGCCCCCGTTTGCCAGGAGGCTAGAGGAGGCCTCACCGAACCGGTTGCCCCTGGACTTAGAGTGCAAGGTATCCGAACTGAGGCCGGGAATATTAGAGAAGTCCGGATCGAAAACTGACAGACAAGGCACACAGAGAGATACAAAGGTCAAGACCAAAATACACGGTACAGACAAGGAGCAGGCAAGAGCAGGGTCAGGAACAGAGCAATAGGTCAGAACCAGAAGTCGGCCGCCAGGCAGTAAGGGTTAGGAAAAGCGTAGTCAGGACAGAGCAGAGGTCAGGACAGGGAAACGGATAGAGCAAAATAACAGACAGAGTCAGTAACAGGAATCTCAGATAAAGCACACTACGAGCAAGGATGTAAAAAAAACGATATCGCGCGGGGATACTAAGGCTGATGGGTATAAATAATGCAGAGGGACCATGGGGAAGGAGGACGAGATATGTGAAGGGGATCGGAAGTTTAAACTTAATGAGCCCTCCTCCGTCCATGGGAAAGCTGGAGGGCGGAGGAAGTAGGAAGGGGTGAATGAAAAAACTAACCCTCCTGACCAATTGAGTATTTAGAGGAGCGGGGAGGTATGCAGCCGTGCCTGTGCACGTCCAGATGGGCGAACACGAACGGACGTGCTCGCACGCGAAGAGCTTGGATGCGTGATGGCACGCGCACCCAAGAGCCGGGATCAGGAGAGACGCCGCGGAATTCCGAGCAGGTAAGACCCTTGTTACAGTGGCCTCAGCCAAGTGACTGAATTATTACATCAACATTCCTATCCCAAATCAGGGAGTAACGTGTGGTGTGTGTGACACGTTTATCTATATATAATATGGAATCTATATTCAAAATTGTAATAAACCTTAGCAGTTTCCCGGATGCTTTATCGTATCCATAGTAAGGGTATTGCTTTATTTTCACAGTATTATCTGCTTCTTAGGACTTTTTTATACCTCGTCTCTCCCATCTGACACAAACACCCACTTTTTTCTAATGCTTATGAAGGTTCTATAGTCATCCATGTCATGGTATATACTGTCATATTCATTCATATCAGGTCAGTGGTATATTGTAATATTCATCCATCCAGGTCATGGTATATCGTAATATTCATTCACCAGTTCATGGTATCATCCATGTAATATGTAATACACCAGGTATGTATACTGTCTATTCACTTTCACGGTCATGGTTATCTGTAATTTCATTCATCCAGGTCATGGTATATCTGTAATATTCATTCATCCAGGTCAGGTATATCTGTAATATTCATTCACCCAGTTCATGGTATATCTGTTAATATTCATCACCAGTTCCTGGTATATTATCTGTATTATTCAATTCATCCAGGTCATGGGAATATCTGGAATATCATTCATCCAGGTCATGGTATATCTGTAATATTCATTCATCCCAGGTCATGGTAATCTGTAAATTCCTTCACCCGTCATGGTATATCGTGTAATATTTCATCCATCAGATGGTATGGTTATATCTTAAATTCATTATCAGGTCATGGTATATCTGTTAATAATTCATTCATCACCAGGTCATGGTATATCTGTAATATTCATTATCCCAGGTCATGAGATAGTCTGTATAAGTCATTCATCCAGGTCATGGTATATCTGTTATATCATTCATGACCCAGTTCATGG
>CM033473.1:302978299-303028644 GCA_019447015.1 Hymenochirus boettgeri | reverse complement strand
GGTATTCAGTTATACTTCAGGTCCAGTTGTCTAACTAAATGCCACAAATATACCACGACCTGGATGAATGAATATTACAAATATACCACAACCTGGATGAATGAATATTACAAATATACCACGACCTGGATGAATGAATATTACAAATATCACAAACCTGGATGAATGAATATAACAAATATACCAGACCTGGATGAATGAATATTGCTGATTACCATGACCTAGATGGATGAATATTGCTGTATACCATGACCTAGATGGATGAATATTACAGATAGATCACGACCTGGATGAATGAATATTACAGATATACCATGACCTGAATGAATGAATATTACAGATATACCATGACCTGAATGAATGGATATTACAGATATACCATGACCTGAATGAATGGATATTACAGATATACCATGACCTGGATGAATGAATATTACGATATACCATGACCTGGATGGATGAATATTTCAGATATACCATGACCTGATGGTGAATATTACAGATATACCATGACCCGGATGAATGAATATTACAGATATACCACACACCCTGGATGAATGAATATTACAATATACCACGACCTGGATGAATGAATATTGCTGATATACCATGACCTAGATGGATGAATATTGCTGATATACCATGACCTAGATGGATGAATATTACAGATAGACCACGACCTGGATGAATGAATATTACAGATATACCATGACCCGAATGAATGAATATTACAGTATATCCATGACCTGAATGATGGATATACAGATATACCATGACCTAATGTGGTATTACAGATATACCATGACTGGATGGATGAATTTACAGATAACCATGACCCGGATGAATGAAATTACGATATACCATGACCCGGATGATGAAATATAACAGATATCCACGACCTGGATGAATGAATATTACAGATATACCATACCTGGATGGATGAATTTACAGATATACCATATCCTGGATGAATAAATATTACAGATATTTCCATCACCTGGATGAATGAATATTACGATATACCATGACCTGGATGAATGAATATTACAGATATACCATGACCTGGATGAATGAATATTACAGATATACCATGACCTGGATGATGAATATTACAGATATACCATGACCTAGATGAATGGATATTACAGATATACCATGACCTGGATATGAATATTACAGATATACATGACCTGGTGAATGAATATTACAGATATACCATGACCTGGGTGAATGAATATTACAGATATACCATGACTAAGGACATTGGTCCGAAACACGTCAAGCGGTAACTTTTGAATAAATTTTATTTGCAAGATAAGTGTGCTCCGTAGTTCTGTGTCCAGTACAGTGCGGCAGCGTATTCTTTATCTGTATAACCATGACCTGGATGAATGAATATTGCAGATATACCATGACCTGGATGAATGAATATTACGGATATACCATGACCTGGATAAATGGATTACGGATGTAACATGACCTAAATTATGAAATCTTCATAAACAAGTTTGAAGTTGGTTAAAGAAAAAGGGGAACTAATATCTTATTTATGTTTTTAAAGATTTTGCATGTAGGATATCTCTTTGGGGGGTTGGAGGATGTTTTCACCTTTTTGACCCTGATTGTCTATACCTCCCTGATGAGATGGTCTGGAACATTACTTGGTATGTTGACTGAAATTACTTGGAATTGGTTTGGAGGTGAATTGTGGTATTCAGTTATACTTCAGGTCCAGTTGATCTAACTAATGCCACAAATTACCCGACCTGGATGAATGAATATTACAAATATACCACAACCTGGATGAATGAATATTACAAATATACCACGACCTGGATGAATGAATATACAAATATACCACACCTGGATGAATGAATATTACAAATATACCACGACCTGATGAATGAATATTGCTGATATACCATGACCTAGATGGATGAATATTGCTGATATACCATGACCTAGATGGATGAATATTACAGATGACCACGACCTGGATGAATGAATATTACAGATATACCATACCTGAATAATGAATATTACAGATATACCATGACCTGAATGAATGGATATTACGATATACCATGACCTGAATGAATGGATATTACAGATATACCATACCTGGATGAATGAAATTACAGATATACCATGACCTGGATGGATGAATATTTCAGATATACCATGACCTGGATGGATGAATTACGATTACCATGACCCGGATGAATGAAATTTACAGATATACCACAACCTGGATGAATGATATTACAATACCACACACCTGGATGAATGAATATTGCTGATATACCAGGACCTAGATGGATGAATATTGCTGATATACCATGACCTAGATGGATGAATATTACAGATAGACCACGACCTGGATGAATGAATATTACAGATTACCATGACCCGAATGAATGAATATTACAGATATACCATGACCTGAATGAATGGATATTACAGATATACCATGACCTGAATGAATGGATATTACAGATATACCATGACCTGGATGAATGAATCTTACAGATATACCATGACCTGGATGGATGAATATTCAGATATCCATGACCTGGATGGATGAATATTACAGATATACCATGACCCTGATGATAATTTACAGATATACCATGACCCGGATGAATGAATATTACAATATACCACGACCTGGATGAATGAATCTTACAGATATACCATGACCTGAGGATGAATATTACAGATATACCATGACCTGGATGGATGAATATTACAGATATACCATGACCCGATGAATGAATATTACAGATACCCATGACCCGGATGAATGAATATTACAGATATACCACGACCTGGATGAATGAATATTACAGATATACCATGACCTGGATGGATGAATTACAGATATACCATATCCTGGATGAATAAATATTACAGATTCCACCTATAATGAATATTCCGATATACCATGACCTGATGAATGAATTACAGATATACCATGACCTGGATGAATGAATATTACAGATTACCATGACCTGGATGAATGAATATTACAGATATACCATGACCTGGATGAATGAATATTACAGATTACCATACCTAGATGAATGGATATTACAGATATACCATGACCTGGATGAATGAATATTACGATATACCATGACCTGGGTGAATGAATATTACAGATATACCATGACCTGGGTGAATGAATATTACAGATATACCATGACCTGGATGGATAATATTACAGATATACCATGACCTGGATGGATGAATATTACAGAATACCATGACCTGGATGAATGAATATTACAGATATACCATTACTTGGATGAATGAATATTCAGATATACCATGACCTGGATGATGAATATTACAGATATACCATGACCTGGATGAATGATATTACAGATATACCATGACCTGGGTGAATGAATATTACAGATATACCATGACCTGGGTGAATGAATATTACAGATATACCATGACTAAGGACATTGGTCCGAAACACGTCAAGCGGTAACTTTTGAATAAATATTTTATTTGCAAGATAAGTGTGCTCCGTAGTTCTGTGTCCCAGTACAGTGCGGCAGCGTATTCAATTTATCTGTATATACCATGACCTGAATGAATATTGCAGATATCCCATGACCTGGATGAATGAAATTACGGATATACCATGACCTGGATAAATGGATATACGGATGTAACATGACCTAAATTAATAGAATCTTCATAAACAAGTTTGAAGTTGGTTAAAGAAAAAAGGGGAACTAATATCTTATTTATGTTTTAAAGATTTTGCATGTAGGATATCTCTTTGGGGGGTTGAGGATGTTTTCACCTTTTTGACCCTGATTGTCTATACCTGCCCTGATGAGAGTGTCTGGAACAAACAGGTTGAATGGGATCCAATATTCCTGCCAATCTGTAGTCTGATGAGGAAGATTTAAAAGGTATAGGTGATATTTCTGCCCATTTGCCATGCGTTCCATTGAAGCCCACAAGATTTACAGCGAGTCTGAGCTCGGACTGGCTGGTTTTGTCTAAAAGCCAACAGTCGTATGTGAAATTACACCCGATATTTCTGTGGTGGTTGATTGGAGTGAATAAGACCCATACATACCAGCCGTAGTTTTGCTGCCCACTGGTGCGAAGTCCTACTTGATTGGTGATCATTATAAGCATATGCGTGAGGCCAGTGGCCTACTGGAAGAGTTACTCGATCATTCTGAAATCACCCACTGTGTGGCCTGTAAGAGGCTGGTAGAACACAGGTGCATAGTAATCATGTTTTTGTATTAAGTCATATATAGCATTATTCTGGTGAATGCTGGTCGGAAAGGTAGTTTGGAAAGGAGTTTGTGTTAATCCAGTCACATTCCTTTTTTGAGGGGAATTTTTTACATTTTATACATTTTCTCTTGTCAGCATTACACAAGATCATTGTTTCTCTCTGTAAGTGAGATTAGGAGTTTCCCTTTTTGTTATGGACCAGATGTTGCTACAAAGCCTGAATTGACAGTTCTAGTGTAACACTGTTTAATGACTCGATTGAAATAAACGACGATGGTATATCTAAGGACTCCAGAAACCACCCCAGTAGCAGCAATCCTGGTATGATGCTTAACAGGGAAGAAAGTAAATGAGCTTCTTTGAATAATGTCAAATTCTTGTCCTTTTGTTAAAAAAAAACCCAGTAAAATTCCAAAAGGGCACAACAGCGCTCCCTACTGGTAACTTATAATTTGTGTTTCAATACATGTTTGCTATATCTTTATCACAACCCACAAGATTGACTTCATGTATCACCTAAAACCTACTTTCATCTGTCTCTGGATACTCTTTCAAATCAGACTTTTTTCTCTCTCAGGGAGGAAAAGAAATCTAATACTATCCTATCACTTCCAGTAATAAATAATAATGAGGTTTCCTTGTGTTTCCGCTTGATTTGCCCTGCACTAATGAGCATTCTTATGCTATTGATTTGTAGATTACCTGCTGGAAATGTGACCAGTAAGGTCTTTATTGCTGTCTTTAAACTACAATTACCACCATCCTCAGTCAGCTGTTATCTTAAATAAAAGTAAATGAATTCATAAGAAATGTGAATATTGAAATGTTAAATCATTAAGAAAGAGAAATTAGATTTGATGCAAGACAGTAGGAGTGCAATCTCAGGGCTGGCAGTTCAATGTAAAGAAACCAGAGAAACCCCCCCTTCACTAGGGAATCCATGTTAAATACTGGCCATCATAGTCTTTTTCCAGTTTTTAAAATAATGTTTCAACTCTAGTATCTAGTCTTAATCACCAGATTTCTCTCTTCCTCCCCCATATACTCTAAGGCCTAATGTACATGTATTGGTAAGCAGGGGATTTTTGCACTGACCTATCCTTTGTGCATAGATACATATAAATATATAACATTTTCAAATATCTCACTTGTGGGGTTTACATATATTCTAGGTTTATTTTTTAACATGCAGAATTTTTGATCAAAACACAATTAAGGGACAAAGAGTTTTATGCATTTGGAAGTTTTTGTCATGTTTTCCACTGTAGTGAAACGTTTTAAAACCAACACAAATATGAAATCCTGTCCTCGCCTGAATCAAATCATATTCCACATGCATGGGTGCAGTGTTCAATTTTTTTTACCAGCTGATATAAAAACAAGACTGATACATATAGTCTGTGAGAACACAAAACCAAGCTGTGTGCTATGTACCACATTTGCTATATCAGCCAGATTTTTGTGTGCACTCTATTTTCCTGTGTGAGAACCTGCAGAGTGATTTGCAAGTTCATAGCCTAAATCGGGTTTGGTAACTAGAAATTCCAAAATCACAAGTACATGACCAATTACAGCAACAACAAAAAAATCAGCCAGCTGTGTTTAAATAGTTTCCTGTTATTCTAACACACCCTCCCCTCACACATGCTAAATCATTTTGGAACCTATTAACACCTTTACTATGTAACGGCAGTGTTCCCTTATACATGCAGAATACCAGCTCTGTTCTTCCTATAATTCCACTTTTAGCAGAATTTTCAAAAATATTGCCGGTCAGCTGTGAAGGACAAACCGTGACCATGACCAATTGTGCAGCAATTGAACACTGCACGATCAGATTAAATTTACTGCGGTGTCTGATTTGAGCATTTGTCCAACATCAGTCCATAGTGGTTGAATTTACTTACGATATTTCTGGTCGTCTAACTTCGCAACGCTAGATTGGACCGAAATATCAGAACATATGGACACAGCCTTATCTTTTGCTAGGCTTTAAAAGCTGCCAGCAGTGGGAATAAAGGGTAAAGTATGGAATTAAAAGCATTATACAATGTTACAATTTATTTAATTCTTTCTTAGTAAATACAGGTAAGTATTCAGCCTTATGTTGCAATTATTGGACACAAGCTTGAAGCTTGCTATGAAAGAAATCCTGTTCCTGTATGGTAAAGCAATAAGTATATATAGTATATCTCTCTTCCATATTAGGAAACACAACTGTGTAGATTAATATTGCTTATTTTTCAATACCATCTGTGCTCATATATTTTTACCTGATTCAATAGTATTATGAGTAGTATTGTTAAGTGGATTTTGTAAAGGATAGAATAGATGTTATCTGGGGTAAAATAGGTACACGTGGCTGTAGTTAGGATGCTTAGTGTCCATCTTGTAATATCCATTCTTCTCTTCTAATTAACACGGGCAGAAACCTGCTACTCGTGCTGATATGAACATTAAATGCAGATTTTGGATTCACAATGAGTTCACCATTGGTAACAACTGACACGTTCTGTGGAAGCCCTCCATATGCAGCTCCAGGCTGTTTCAGGGTAAGAAGTATGATGGTCCAGAGGTGGATGTGTGGAGCCTAGGAGTTATCCTGTACACCCTAGTGAGCGGTTCATTGCCCTTTGATGGGCAAAATTTAAGGTATGGAATCAATCTGATGGAATGTTTATATATTTTCTGTGCTTATTTTTTGAGGGTGGGGTCTGTATTGAGTGTCTGTTTCTGTCTGGGCTGATCCGCTACATATTTAAAGGATAGTTCACTCAAAACGTGAACCTATCCGTTTGCTCATTAATTGAAAAACGGGATTGTTAAAGGAGCTATGTCCTACCCCCTTCTTCAATAATCTAACCGAAACTGGAGACAAACATTATTTTATAATAACACATACTTTCCCTCTTTGCTACTGAGAACATGAACTGCTTAGTATGAGTGTGTTACATCTGAGATTGATGCCCTGACGTGTTTTTTTTTTTTTTTTTTGCCCTGTCTTATAAAGGAATTGCGAGAGAGAGTATACGAGGGAAATATCGTATTCCCTTCTATATGTCCACAGACTGTGAAAACCTTTTAAAAAGGTTACTGGTGTTAAACCCCATAAAACGAGGCAGCTTAGAGGTAATGTTTTACATTCCTATTGAAATAAAGTTCTGATAACTTCATCACATTTTTCTTGACACTGCAGTTTGGGAAAAAATATATTTGATTTAAAAAACAAAACAAAAAAACTTGCGCTCCATAAAATTGTATCTGATTAAAAATCAAAGCCACTGAGTAAATAGGTAATAGTAGGAATTGACTAAACAAAGTTTTAATTTTGGCCTTTCTCCTTTAAGTATTACAAAGTAGTTAAAGGGCATCTATAGTGAGAAAATGACCTTTTTCCCCCCTTTCCGTCCCAATCCCCCTTTCCCCCACCCCCAGAGTGTCTTCATTTTCTTAGTTTTCCTCTCTGTCCTGAGATACACAAATTAGAAGAAAACGTGATTGCATTTCTCTACTCCTTTTTGTACTCTCAATGAAATCCCTGTGACATCACCCGTCCCTCCCTGGTCTGTTACAAACAGAACATTAGCAGGGGGAAAGAGGCAGCTTTGAAGGCAGAGAGAAGGCTGCAATTGACAACCCCCCTTCTTATGGCTTTCACTGTTTGATGAGAGTCACAAAGAGAGATCGTATTCCAGCAGTAAACTACTGTTCTCCCTCTCTTCCATGTCTCCAGACGCTTGCTTTCTATTGGCGACTGAGCAAGGGTGTGTTTTTTTAGGATGTTGAATTTTTAACTCCTACTGCACATGAGAAGCATGGAGGTAGCTGGGGTTAAGCCATGGAGGAGGTAACAGAGGGGAGGGGAAGGGAGTGTGCTGCAGAGAGCTCTGACACCAGTAAAACAAGTCTCTGACAGAGGTAGGAGAAGGGCAGTACAGGGTACATGAATTTAACTTTGCAATGGGGCAATTTGTGTTTTTCACTATTAGCCCTTTAAAGGAAACATCCAATTTTAGAATGCATTGTTTGTCGGTTACCTGCTCTCATCCCATTTGATATATCAGCACCTTTTTGGATGCATCCTGACCAGATATTTAGGTATTGCCTCCATTCTGGCATACTAAGCTTCTGTTTCCCTTGCTGATTTTCTGCATACGCTTAAGCTTAAAAAAAGCTTATTGAGCAAAGAGGCGGATATGTTTGCCGGTGTCATCTGGTTCCAAATACATTAATAACTGGTAAAATAGCAGTTGGGGTTGCGGGCAGACAACTGAAAAAGTGTTAATCTATTTTTCAACCTTCTATTCATGGAAAAGTTGCAGATTCTCCTTTTACTGGTCCTTGTTTCCTTTATTGTACTTTTAAAGGGCATCTATAGTGGGAACATGAACTTTTTTCCCCCTTCTTTCCTGAGTTCTATAATTCCTCCCACTCCCAGAGTGTCTGTATTTTCTTAAGTTTCTCTCCCTGTCCTGAGATCACACAGTTAGAAGATAACTGATGCATTCCTCTACTCCTACTTGTACTGTCAATCAACTCCCTGTGACGTGATCCTCTTCCCTGCTCAAGTCCCTCCCTCCTCCATGCTCTGTAACAAACAGAGATCTGAGCTTAACAGGGGGGGAGAGGTAGCTTTGATGGCAGAGATAAGGCTGCACTTGACCCCCTTCTTCATAGCTTTCACTGATCGATGATGCGTCACAAAGAGAGGAAACCTATTTTAGCAGGCATGGAGAGATCCGTGTCTCCAGGACAGCTTGCTTTCTATTGGCCCACTGTGCGTGGGTGTGTTTTTTCAGGATGTTGAACTTTGACTCCTACTGCACATGATAACCTTGTCTGATGAAATTCTGTTGTCTGATGAAGGTACAGGTTGTGTACCGAACGTTACACTGTTGGGTATCCTATGTATGAAGCATTTATACATAGGCATTCAAGTCTGATGTGCGTAGTGTGTCTTCTTATTGTTGATAAGCTTGTCGGTTAGCCGTAGTTGAGACATGGAGGAGTGTAATAGGAAGGGGGGAGTGCTGCACAGATTTGACACCATGGAAAAACAAGGTCACGTGACGAGTAGGATAAAGGCAGCACAGAGTAACCGAATTTAACTTTGCAATGGGCAATGTGTTTTTTTCACTATAGCTGCCCTTTAACCTCCTTATCGTTTTTAAAGCCCAAATATACACTTTCACCTTTCCCCCAACCATTTGAAGTACCCAGGGTTAGGATGTAAACTGCCAGGTCCTCTGCCCTGGGTTTACCTAAAGCAAGCCTTATACAATTTTTCGCTCTTTTGCCAATGTGTATGGGACTCTATCTATCATCTATCTGTCCATCCTCCTCTTTAATGTAGATGAACTACCTCCTCCAGATGGAGAATTTCAATTGAGCCACATTGGCTCCCTTTAAAAGAGGGAGCAGATGCGGTCTGTAGGAGATATGCTCATCCGGCCGATCTTCTCGATTAAGAATATGCCAGTCTGGGCATATCTCAAAAGGATTCTGATGGAATCTGTTGCAAAATTTGAGGACAGTCACAAGTATGGCCACCTTCAGTATGCATGTAATACCTCAAATTGCATTCACTGGTCTGGCCATGCACTCAGCCTGGAACCTAGCCAATGGGAAGTCAAAGGTAAATATCTCAACAGACTATAATAAACCCAGGGATGAGGACCATTGGTTTAGGTCCTCACCCTGGGTAATTCATTGGGTGGTAAGAGAGTATAATTGTTCTTCTCCATCTGCTGTCTGTATAAAGAATACTGAGCAGACTTGGGCTGGTTGCTGGGGCACTGTAGTATTATCATTATATCAGGAGAGTGAACTGACCTTTTTATACTACAAGAAATAAATACATACTACTATATCTGAACACATCACCCTCCCCATGAACACAAATAACAGTGGTTCTCCGACCCAGTTGTTACTTATGGCCAATTAACTTTTATTATTATTAGACTGTAGTTCACCTTTAATTAAATTGGTTATTCGTTCCAGCTATGATTCTTAACCCTCCAGATTGAATGTATAGCCAATATCCAATGTATTGTGTTTCAATCCGTTTTACTGATCATTGGGTGCATTAACTCTGCCCAATTGTTTTCTTTTGTTATAATGTGCTATTTTCGCTATATTAATGGCAGCAAAATCGCCTGGGTCTGGCTGCAGTAAATGCAATGATGCAATGTTATTTAAAAGCAAATCCCCCCCCCCCCAGAGATTTAAATAACTTTGTAGCCATATCAATTGTGATATAAGATGCAGAGAGCTGGAAGTAATTATTTTCCATACCAGCAAGGGAAAGACCCTGTGAGCCAATCATTTTGGAAGAGATTGTTGTTTAAACAGGAACCTGCTCATTTCATAATTGTATGTTAGGCCTATTTAATTAGTTAGCTTTTGTTTTCCCCCTGTGGATTTATTCCCTGCAGTAATTTAATATCCATGTGGGTTACACTGCTGCTAATTTCTTAACCTTCTTTGGCGGACCGTAATATACATGACGACCGACTGGAACACATGGAATGGAGAGTTTGCTTTTAGTCTAATCAGTAAATGTTATAAATGTATTTAATTCCCCAGCAAATTATGAAAGATCGATGATGAACGTTGGATATAAGATGAAGAGTTAAAACCATATACAGAGCCAGAACCAGACTTTAATGACACCAAGAGAATAGGTTGGTGATTGAGAGCCCATTGTACACTTTTTTTCCACCCTAAAGCATTTTTGTAATTTGACCTTAAGGTTCATGACGACCGGCCATTACGGCCAAGAACGTCCGTGTTTATGCTTTCAGTCGGGAGTCGTTCATCAATCTGCTGGTGGATCAACGAACGACCCCCGACAGAAAGCATAAACACAGACGATTCTAGGCTTGAAAGGCCGTTTGTCGCGTGTACCGTCAGTGCCGCTGGTCGGGACGCACATCGTTAAGGGTTGGTCCCGCTATGCACGTTGCTTTCCATTTTGCGAATCGCAATGTAATTTAAATATAATGGAATCACAAATCAGTTCCTACTATATAATTTCCATTCCGAATCGAGCGGTCTATTTTTTGGGTTCTATAAAAATTCCTTACTAGCCAATAGCTTTAACCTCTACGGCAAGAAGAAATCTGTAATTCTGCAGGTTACTTCTGACTGCTCAGTTTGATTACAGAGAAATCTTTAAAATCTCTCAGTAATTACTAAACCGTTATGGAGTGGGGTAGAGAATTAACTGAGCATGTGCTACTGTTTATAAGTGTCCAGGACACACTCTGGAACAAGGGCTGCAGCTTTCCGGAGAAGCCAAAACAGGCAGAGATTATTAAAAAATCTAAGCTTTATTTCACCTTTAAGAGGAACCTGCCCTGCATTAAATTTATTCTTGTATAACCTGTGCTTGCTTTCCCTAGATATCATGGTGACAATGGGATTTTCTCGAGAGGAGATTAATGAAGCTGTAATTAATCAGAAATATGATGATTCATGGCCACCTACCTACTTCTAGGTAGAAAACCCCAGAGGTATGGATTGTATTTCCACTTTTACTCTAAACATAATTGCCAACCTTTTGAGCATCAAGCTCATACAAACTTTATTTATTCATTGCTATGTTAATAATTATTAATTGTGACTTTTTAAAAATTTGTGGGTTTTTTTTCAGTTTGAAGGAAGTGATCACTACCAATAGTAACCTCGTCGAGGTCTAGGCCGAGCAGTGACCTGAACACCGCTCAGTGCCGTCCCCTGCACACATGAGGTTCAGAGAGCATCTCTGCAAATCAGAAACAAAGACGGTTCAGTGATCATGGTACGTATTTATGTTTAACATGTAGTGTAAGGCCTCTTCCCCTAGCTTGTTATGGATGATGTGTGGAGGTGTCATTTGGTTGTGTATTAGAATAAAGGCTGCTGAACTAATCTTCTTGTTGTACTTATTGGAGGGACATTCATCCTAACGCAGCTCAAGTGCAGCTCCTGTGGCCCCATGACACTGCAATTCTTTTGACCCACTTTTCCATCCTCTCCTCTTAAAGGAATAGTCCACTGCAATGCAGTTCACTCCCCTATAGCGCGCATTATCGTGCATGCGCGTTATAGTTGAACAGAAGAAGGAAGCAGTCGGAACCTGTCAGTGAGGCCACGCTGGATCACGCAAAAGATAAGCTTTTGGCATCTTCGTACCTGGCTCTCCACAATTGATTGAAGAACAGAGGGAAAGGCATAGCTCCTTAACCACCGGGCTTCATCAATGTAGTAAAGAATAGTTCACTATTGCAGTTAACTATTCCTTTAAGCTAGGTAAATCACAATAGTGATATAGGGCCAATCCCGGCTATACCAACGGGATTGGCCCTATTCGCTAATGGGTGTATGGCTGGTTGAAGCAACTGTTTCCGGTGCCGACATTCATCGGTTATCAGAAACGGTCGTTGAAACGGTGACCAGAAAAGTATAGGAAGTTGCACGCGATCGTAGGGAGTATGGCAGTGACTTACATCTCCCTATACTTTTATATACTTTATTGGGGAGAAATGTGTGCACTCCCATCTTTTAAAGAGGACAGACAAAATCTTGCATATTGTGTCTATCATCTTTGACAGATTTACAGTGTTGTAGCCACCTTTACAGGGCGTATAAATATGCAAAACCCACCCAGCTTACCTGCCTAGATCTGCAATGCAATAACCCCGTTGTGAAATTTAGTGGATTGCGGTGAGGTGACTGCCTAATATTCAAAGGTGAAGTTTTTTGCATAAAAGTTTGTAGCACAAAACTTAATTTAGGCACACATTGCATCACATTCTCCTTGCTATTTCTATTAAAATGTTGTTAATGGTGCAGCACCGCAAACACGATGTAAAACAAATGCTAACCTGATATACAGTGTTATTGCATCCCCCCCAACTCTTCCCTAATTTTATATATGTTTCACCTGTGTCTGGCTAGACTGGTTGTTGGGTACTCAAGATTCCCATTTATTCAGCTGGTTGCCTTGTCTTTCTGTAAAAAAACTAAATCTTTTTATAATAAAGCTGGTCCATCATCCCCCCTCTGTTTCGTATACAAAACGAGGACAAGCAAAACAGTGTGGAAAGTGACCAGAAAGAAGACTGGGACAAAAATGGTTCTCGTAAACTTAGCAGCACTACGGTCAACTCCAAAGGAGAGGTGGCAGCTAGTCCCCTGGCAGGACCAGAGAGGAAAAGAATCTTCATCGGGACAAGTGTAAGTAGAACTGCAGTTACAGTTCAATACCAGGCCACGGCAGCATTTATTTTGTTTAAAAAAAGATTTTCAATTGATTTATTAAAATCTGATAATAGTAAACTACTAGTCCTTCTCTTAAAACTTGCAGCTGTTGATCAAAAAAGCATACAATAAATGGCATCAATACAAAATTGACCAATACTGGAAACTATAATTCTTCCCAACCACCACTGTATATATTTTTTTTTTTAAAAGCCCCTATTTCTTTAGATATCCAATCTAAAAAATTCACATTTCCTCTGTCAATCAAGTGCCTTGCTCCCATAAGCTATTTTCAGTAAACAGTTTTGCTGGAGCTGGAATGTTGACAGAGTTTTGACAGTTGGAATGCTGTGTGCGTTTGACAGTTTTTGGGGAAAGTCAGGTCAGATTAAAGGGGGAGATGGGATACTGGGGGAGGATGGGATACTGGGGGGAGGTGGGGATACTGCACCTAGCAAAACATGTGCTGGTTTGAAGGCATGCAGCCACACACACTCCGAGTAAGTGATACTTACATGTATTATAGGTTCAGATGAAGAAAAGTAATTTGTCACTTCTTTATATATGGATATTGAATCTATTTGTCCTGCCTTTCACAACAGTCCCATTTGGCCCCACTCCTGTCCTAAACTTTATCTGTAATGATCTGTATTTCTGCAGAACTCGAATTCAGGAGCAGCTTGTTTGATGTTGTTTTGCTTCATTTAAGATGCTTTTTCATCAGCCATTTTAATGGTTTATGGAGTGTGAAAAATACTAATCATGTACTAGAGGATTTTCATTTTGCCTCTCTCCGATCTGTTTTTTAGAATAGCTTATTTCCTGGCAGCGGAATGACCCGAAGAAACACTTACGTATGTGAACCACTACTGATAAGACTACTGCTGTACAAACGGGAAAGACAGCAGTAACTGCCGGATTGTTTAGGATTGGTTGCACTGTACATGAAAATTAACATTTTGATAAAAAAACAAACCCTATAATGAGATTATGTTTCTTCTTAAAGCAATAACATCTTTTACAATGAATTTGCATTTCAGTGCAGACATTTGCACTAATATGTATGGTACAATGATAGAACAATATAGAAACATCATTGAGTCTGTGTGTATACTTGAAAGCCATTGGATAATAAAATATCTTAGATTTCCATATTAGTTTGTGACTAACACAATAAAAGGTGCAATACTTTTAATAATAATTAAACTGCAGCAACAATTTAGATGTGTATTATCTATTTATTTAACTGCAGACTTCAGTAAGGCTAACACCTGACTGGGGAAAAACTGTTGTTTTAAGCACATTAAGGGGCATGCCAACCCTTAAAACAAAAACTGGTGACATTTGTTATCTGCGCCCAACCTCAACCTGCTTATTTAACTAGTTTATTACTTGCATTTGTAACCAGATATTTAATAAGTATTCCTTTCTGACAAAGGTATCTGACTCCTCCCTCTTCTCATGAGCTTTTTATGAGCTTGAGCATGTGCAAAGGAAGGAAAGCAGGGGAAACTGCAGTCATTATTGGTTGGTATGTCAGACACTTCCAGCCTGATTGACAGCATGAAGGAAGTCGGCTTCCTCTTTCAGAATGGGGACAATAATAATCCTTAAATATCTGGTTATAATGCATCTAATAATTTGCTGAATATATCATTTGGGGTGCGGGAAGATAATTAATAAGTCACCCATTTTTTTTGTGTTTAAATGGTGGACATGCCATTAAAAATGTTGTTTCATTGGACTCACCTGCCTGGTATATAATTAGTTATCACCGTTGCAAAACTTGTGACGTTAATCAAGTCTTGAAAAGTTCCAGTCATTTGTATAATTAGCTAGTTTATGCAAAACAAACTTGCCACTAGGCCACATATTTTGGATATACTTTGGGCACCCACTAACCAAGTAATCAGAAAAGCTTTCAACGTCGTTAAACCTCATCCGTGGCTTCAGAATAATTCGGATGTACAGAGAATGCAACTTTTTACACAATTCTACAGTAGAATTCCTACACATTGGTTGGCATTGTAATTCTGCTTCCTATACAGCCACCATCATGGTCTTTATTACAATATTATTGCATTATTTGCCAATGATAAATGCATTTTTATTCTGTTTTGTGTTCATATGGAGCCAAAAACTGTTTATAGGGTATTAAGAGCAACTTGTAACCAATTGGAATGCTATGTAAATAGTTCTTACGTTTTAGGTTTGCAAGTGCTCAATTACAGTGATCCTTTCTCAGAGCACTTTACCTGTGGAAATACAATCAGTGTCCAAGTTTGTCCATCGTTTCCTTCCTGTGCTGAATGTTAGAAAGGTTTGTGCCCATATTAATTTTCCATTAAAGCCCTTATATAGTGTTAGTGGGAAGCTGAGCTGTCTTTTAATAATTTTTTCTGTTAATGGCTTGAATTATATCTCAAAATAGCGCTAATTGCAAGGATTAGCATTGTAATAACAGACCTTTTGTGAATGCTGTTAATGGGTTATTAAAAACATACAATGTCAATCTCATCCATGCAAAAAGGAAAATACTGACTGGCCTTGTGGCTTACATGTATACTGACTGCCTTGTGGCTTACATGTAAAGTGTACAACAAAAACAGAAATCTAATTAATCAAATTAAAATCCGGCTTATCTATGCTTAACATCTGTTAAGGAAAACTTTGTGGTTTTGAAAAAGGTCTGTGATATTGGTTCGACAAAAGAACAAACAACTGTGACTCCTCCCCATCTCCTGACACCCCATCTGATTTGACGAATATTCATTTGGCTCGCAGAGTTTCTCTTGAAAAATAGATGCAGCAGCAATTGGTTTCTAAGACAGTCTATAAGCACAGAGATTTAAGACACTGAAAGACATATACAGTTCAGTTGCATTACAATCTTTATAATTAGAAAAGGAAACAATATTTTAAACTTGCTTGTATAGTATTCTATAGTATACTCAGCTCATTAGAAAGACAAAGCATTTATAGTGCTGTGAAAAATATTTGCTTCCTTCTTAATTTTCTATTGTTTTCTTCTCTAGACAGGCATGTCCACCCCCAAAACTCAAATTTAACCCCAACGGGCCCCACTCTTAGTGTACAAAAACTTAACCTTACATCCCAGCTCCTTATGGTTGCCATTCTGTGCCCCTCCAAATCCAGGATAGTGTAGTGTAGAAGGTCTGGGTGACTCATCCTGGCCTGTCTCAGCCCTCAACCTCGACAAGGTCTGAGGCATGCGCAGGAGAGTTCCTCCCCTCCCCATATGTAAAATCCCATGATATATTATATATATTGATCCCCCAGCCCCAACCGCCATAACCAATTCATAGAAAGTGCCCAGATAGTTAACTTACCTTCCCTCTATCCTCCGGCGTTCTGGGCAGCCGCGTCCCTGATTGGCTGCCTCTCAGCCAATCAGGGACGTGCTGCCGGTCCTGCCCCCTGCTTGCATTTCGTGTAAGCAGAGGGCCTGGAGACTGCCGCGGAGGATAGAGGGAAGATAGAGGAAAAGTACATATCGGGGCACTCTTTCTAAGAATTTTATTACGGCGGTTGGGGGGCTGGAGGGGTATCAATATGTTAATATATATAAAAAATTTCAAAAAAGGGTCTAGACATGCCCTTTAAAACTAAGGGCTGGTATCACAAGATGATTATATGTGGGCCTAGCTGATTGGCAGACCTGTTAGTAAAGTATTTGAGGTTGAATAAAGACATATGTCCATCTAGTCCAACTAATCAACAATACTCATATTTCCTGTCTTAACTGTTGATCCAGAGGAAGGCATAAAAAACCCACCAATTTATGAAGTGGAAAGAATTCCTTCCTGTCTCCAAGTGGGAATCAGAAATATCCCAGGTCAACCAACTTTATGTATCAATACCAGTACCAACATTCCGTTGATGCCAATAAGGTTACCGATTGGACTAATTGTGTTGTTCTGCAACATGTTTTGTTAATTACACCAATTGTGTGGCCTTCAACGGCTGCACAATTTACCAAAATACTTATATTGTTCACCAGGTTGATGTCCTGTATAAAGAGGGGCATAGATTGAAGGAAGAAAATATTTCTCCCCCTTTACAACACTGAAAGACAAAAGTACTGTGCGCCACCAGTCTTGCATAAAAAATGTGTTTATTCAGACCATAAGTCGTTACGTTGGTGTTGGACTTAGGTCTGAATAAACACCTTTTATTTGCAAGACTGGTGGCACAGTTATTTGTCTTTCAATATCTTCAGTTTTCCTTTGCACTGGAGCACCAGCATGGATTTCTCCAAACTGGAGTATTTATGAGTGTGCAGGGTCTTTTTTCTATTTTTGTATGTCTTACCAAAGCACTGGTAAGGGCTCATTTGGAATATGCAGTGCAAGCAAGGTATTTTGTACCCTTTTTTAGCTGGTTATTTTTGTAATTTGCCTTCCTCTGGATCAACATTTAGGTAGTGGTCAGGGTGAGCTAAAAGACTGGACTGTGATGGATGGATGACATCATACTATGTTCTGTTATATCATTCCGAAGAGGGGTTATTTTTTTGTGACCTGTGATACATTTTTTTTGGATTTCAAATCTGAGTTTTAGATCCTGAGAACTAACTCATTTTAATCACTATTTGCATTTACAGGGAAAGACCTGTCACCGGGTCACAAGGAGCAGAAATAGTAATATGTGCCCTATAATCGACCTCTTACAGATTTTTGGTCACCTGCCAGCACACTTTCTGCAACAATTCAGAAGAATCAGCAGAGAAAAGAATACCAGAGGGAGGGGGATGATGTGTAAGCAGAGCAGGGTCCATGGTGATTTCTGTGCAGAACTTATAAGTGTCCAGACATACAAGGAGGCAGTGAGTAAGGGAGGGTGGGGCAATTATGAGCACTCGCTAAACATTAATAATTTAATTATAAATATGGGAATATCCATTTACTTCTCTCAAATTGTAGTTTCAGATAACGTAAGTTTGAGTGAGTATAGTGACCTTTTTTTTTTTTTTTTGTTGATTTGCAAAGCTGAAAGTTAAACAATCTCAATCCAGTCTCTGTTCATGTTTTGGCAGCCTAACTGAAATGTCTGCAGGGAGCACTCATCTGCAACGTCAGCGGTACCTTCAGCACGAACCTCCGCCACCAAGAAGTCTATGTCTGCCTCAGGACACCCTATAAAGTCACTTTGCCACTCATCAAAGATGGTACTGAAGGTTTTCGGCCAAGGTACCTACTAAACTATTTCAGAATAACTTGGCATGTTTTAATGGAAATAAGAATAGAATTTTCCTACTGGTTATTTTTTAATATTAGGTACATTCATTGGCAGATTACAATAAGGTCTTTTCTGGCCCTGAGCTGCAGAGGAGCATTTTAATGCCGCAGATGGTACGGGCACAATCTGCAGCATTTTTTTAAATGCTCCCAGGCGCGATTGATGGGCACCATTCAAGTGCCCCCGCTGTCCCCTTGGTCCCCCATCTGTTCGTCCGACAACCGATCGTGGGGATCAGAAGTTTTAAACCCCTCAAATGCTGTTACCGTAAGGGAGATGGCTTCTATAAGGAGATCCCCGGAGGACGTCAGATGATTTCCACTCTGCACTGAGTCTTTCCTGTGATGTCCCTGGCAGGTATGGTGGTACTGTACTGTGATCTCCATTCGATCAAAGTGCCAGTACTGCTAATCAGACGGCTTGCTTTAGTATTTGTGAATGAAACTCATTGTTCCATTAACAAATAGACTAAAATGGGGCAGAGATCAATATTCTTCCCAAAGATGATCTGATTGTTATCTTGTTATGTAATGATAAAAGAATAAAATAAAACCTTTAAAAACATGGTCTTCGCCAAGCTGCCCAGAAGTCCACCAGGAAATAATCAAAGTCAACGCAGAATATTATTTGAGAAGTCAAATTACTGCACCTGTTCAGCAGGAGCGTCAACCCCGTAATACCGGATCTGCTCACACGCCTCCAAGGAGACAGTCTCCTCCCGGTCGGAGGAAACAATCTTCAAAGGGAAAAACAGCACAAGCGGGTTGTGGTGGAGGCGGGAGGGGCCCTGAGAAAGTGGCCATTGGCCATGGAAACGCGTGGGTGGAGTTTGTTTTGTGTCCTGGTATGAGGGTTGTCTCTTATAGAGTGCAGATTATAATCATTCTTAATGATATTCTTTTAATATGTATTCTAATAAAGTCTTGATTGTTTTATGGAACACCCCGGGAGCCTCCTCCACCACACCTGCTTGGCTGTTTTTCCCGTTTTGCAGAATAATTTCCTCAATTTCAAGGGAAACTAGGCATCAAATACAGTAAATTTGGTCAGGTACGAAAAAGACTTAAAGGGCATGTCACCCCCAAAACTATAATCCCCCCAACTATACTGGCCCATCATGTAGTGTATTGAATCCTTACCCCTCAATCCCAGCTCCATATGGTTCTCTGGTAGTCCCCCCAAAGTCCCAAAAACTGCCCACCAGGAGGATAGCAGAGTCCATATAGGACTCTGCCTCCTACCTGGCCTCCAGGAGAAGTTTGGCATGGCGTTCTGCAGCCCTTCTCCCTCTCCCTCCCCCTAGCGTATAACCATTAAGTTAAAGATTGTCCCTTGTCTCCAGCCCCAACCGCTCTATTTATATTACGTTAAGAAAGCTCCCCCAAACTTTACTTACCTTCTCCTCTTCCTCCGCCGAGTGAGCTGGCGGCACGCCGCTCCATGATTGGCGCGCTCAGCCATCACAGACGCGGCTGCCGGTCCCGCCCCTCTGCTTGCATTTTCTCTCAAGCAGAGGCCGGGAGCCCGGCCGAGGAAAGAGGGGAGTAAGTAGAGTTTTGGGGGGCTTTCTAAACATATAAATAGAGCAGTTGGGCTGGGAGACCAGGGGGAATCTTTATATAAAAAATATAATTTAGGGTGGACATACCCTTTAAACTGAATTTTTACAAATCATGAAGCGTGCAAAATTTTTTACGTCTCTGTCTGATTCAGTATCCACTGATTATACCAAAAGCGGTTGTGTGGCGTTTCATACCAGATTTCACCCACCAAAAATACAATTGGCTCTTGACATTCATGTAAACCCATACTAAAAAAGTGAACTATTCCTTTAAAGCAGTGATTGAGGACCGGGAGGGAGGTAAAGGAGACCTATTCCTTACCTTCCGTCTTCAATCACTTCACCAGGATCAGGACGAAGGTAAGTTTAATGACCTCAGCGCACGAGTCACGCAGCTCCCATTGAACAACTGCCGACTGCTTCCTGGTTTAGTGCACTATAGTGCGCATGCGCTATATTCCATGCTATAGAACTAAACCAGGAAGCAGTCGGCAGTTATAATTGGAGCCGCGGTGAATGGTGCGTGAGGTCATTAACTTACCTTCGGGCCTGATCCTGTAAGTGATTGAAGAACGGAAGGTAAGGAATAGGTCCTTTACCTCCCGTCTTCAATACTGCTTTAAAGGAATAGTTCACTTTTGGTGAAACTATCCGTTAACTAGCGAGGTCTAAGTTTTTGGTGGCATTAGTTTAATTTAAAGTTTAGTTGGGGGTGGTACATGCCTTTAGTTTTCCCAAAATTTTAATATTTATTGCTACCTGACAGATGCAGAAATGTTGGGAAGTGTAGTTTAAAACCATCTATGCTTTTTATTTCCCTAAGTGACTTATAGTTAATTAACACTATCCATTTGTGGCCTAAAAAATTTGCACCACACTACGGCTGCACATGTAGGGAGCCCTCATTGTACTAAGCCAGGGGCCCAAACTAGGCTTAATACACCACTGGGTATATTTATTGTTGGGATAAAATATTTGAATGTTGTGCAGGTGTGTGAGTGTGCATGCATACACATATTATCTTTCTTCTATTATCTATATAAACCGTAAACATATTGTCAAAGAGATACACATTTTCACCTCTAGATGTGGTGGTCCAATAAAGATAATCATTAAAGGGCCAATGTCCAGCTTTACAATGAAAACTTTTATACAGGTAAATCACCCCAAAACCCTAAATGGAAATAATTTGAAATCTGAAATATATAAGTCTAACCGAAATCTGCACAATGTCCTTTTCCTCCTGTTTCTGCTTCCTGGTTCTTCCAGTTAGTGACTGTCAGTTATGGATTGTGACAGTTGACATCACAGCCATGACTGAATGTTAAGTCCCATGTCGCTCTTTCTTCTGATCATGCTCAGGCTTAGTACAGGTTTCTAAATTGCTCAGTTTCATGAGGCACCAGAAGCATAGCAGGCATACAGTAAAGAATTCATGAGACAAACTATGATTATTCAACACTGTTTTAAAGAGGCCATTCTTCTAAAAAATGTTCTTATGAGGGTGGAGTTGTCCTTTAAGCAGCTGCCATATTTACCTTATAGATGCAAATAAAAATGTCCCATGGGGCTGCCCTGTAGACTATCTGCTCATTTTCAACTGCCTCAGTAATGGACCACATCCTAATTTTTGCTTTGTCTTTCCCTTTTTTTTGGTCTTTGGAATATTTCATACCAGGTTTATTTAAACATATAACCTCCTGCTTGAAAATTCTTTCGGAGAGAGCATTGCCAAAGAAAAAAGTTTTACTAATCTCATTCAGATAAGACAAAACACACATTTACCACCATGTTTAAAACATTGATATTGTTTGCCGGTGACATATTAAAGGAGGACTGTGGTCTCCAAACAAAAATATCTGGTGCTGAAAATGTAAATATACACTCTTCTGGTATTTGAGTGACATCATCTTTATCCTCCCATTCTTGGCGGGGAAATGAAAGACTGCTGGGTATGTTCCTGCACTGACAGCAAATGACTGATCAATGTAATCAATGCTTGCCCTCAAATGTCTTGATCGTTTTGCAAACCAAGAAAGGAGCCTATAAAATAAGTCTCCATCTAAGGTTTACACAGGACAAGGAAAGCAATGTAAAGGTCAGAGAATGAAATAGATGGAGATTTGCAGGGACGAGGCTATTAATGCAAAACAGAGCGAGTCCGGAGTCATGTAACTACAAGCTTTAGAAAGTGTTAAACTTTTTAAAGTTACCATAACATCTCACAGGATGCACTTAGCAGTGAGAGCCTTCTTCATTTTTGACAAACCTGATGAAATAGTAATAAACAAATGTATTCTTAGTATATCTATCCCCTTGCTTATACAGCGGTGGACTCAGAGGGTGCCGGCAACATCTCCTTCCTACAGTATTAGTCCACTACACCGGACCGGACGCGTTTCCCTCGTGGAAGTACCAGCCGGAGTACTTTTTCATGGAGAACAGCTCAGGGATCGACGCACCAGCCACTATAATGGCCCACGGCTCTCGCCAGCTCATGAGACCACCCAGTTTCTCTCTAGTAGAAGAGGAACCTCTACAGGAATTATCAGCAAGATAACCTCCAAGTTTGTGCGCAGGTAAATAAATAAGACCTTGGCAATGCAACATGTGGATTTTAACAATAGAAATGGGCAACTTACAGGAAAATAAATACTATCAAGTAAAATTGCCTTGACGTGTTATTACAACCAAAGAACATTTTACTCTAAGTCAGCAAGTCCCTTGTGTTATGCTTGCCACATACCTTGCAACTTAATTGTACAATCTTTCAAAAATATATTACTCTGTGTAATGTACGGACTCTGTAACTGATTTGAAGTGGCTTGGGATAGATTGCCTTAGCAAACCCTATGTTTAAACAGATTGTACAGACTAGATTGATGGCCAGATGGAATGTCCAGTATTCCATTTTATTCTATCGTTCTTCTTTTTGCGATCTTAGTTAATGCCTGGATGGTTGGTGTTTAGAAAGTTATTGTTATAGAGTCCTTTTTAAGCTGTGGGTACTAAAATGGAATTCTGTGTAACCTGCGTTATGCACAGGGCTAGATGATTATTTTAAATCCTGCATTTGTCTGAGGACAAATAACCCAGTCTACCAGTTAGTATGTTTGGTTTTTGGGGAACCCAAAATAATCATTGATAGCTTGTTTATGTATTAAAGGGTAACTCCACCAGAAAAACTGGATTGTACAATTCAGTGGAGATAGGATCGTCTAGCTGCCATCTCCCAATTCATTTTACCAGCTGAGATTCTGCTGTGTTTACTTCGATCCTGCAGATTTCTGTGTCCCCCTGCTGGGTGGCTGTCTCCCCTGGCGCAGTCCCGACTGAGCTCCATTTGGTTGCAAATATTGGCATGTGCAAACACCAGAAAGATGGGGAAATCTGCCAGCAGGGGGAGACAGAGCCCAGCAGGGGATCAGCTCATTTATCCAGAACACAATACGCTCTAGGGTAAATGCTCCTTTCGGCAATTCAAATATTGCGTTGCGCATCTAGGTAAATCCCGGTAAGGGATTTAACCACTGCGGGATTTTTAACGCCACTATCTGCTGCGCTTAAAATCCGTGCGCTAACACTAGTGCAATATATGAATCACTAAGCGCGCGTGCGACAAGTGAGTTTTGCTAACGGTTCGCTAATGCCATCCGTAGTGAACCGGTTACCCGCAACTTAACTGCTATATATTTGCCCAGCAAGTCTGAGTAAATGAGCTGAAAGAGTTGCAGGATTGTTGTAAACACAGGCAGATCTCAGCTTGTAAATTGAATGTGGGAGGATGGCAGCTATGGATCCTATCGCACATTGAATTGTAACAATCCATTTTGTGAACAGTTGTTTTTGGGGTGGAGTTACTCCTTTAGATGAAATCTATTTTTCGAATGGAACAGGGTTTTGTCCTGTTTTCTAATGAATACATCTGCTTAGTTCTAAATATAATTTATCACATAAACTTAAGGTTGCGTACACATGCGGATCATTGGAATCTGATCCATGTTTTTACAGCTATTCCAATACACAGTAATAGTCTGTTTCTCGTTAAATCTGTATGGGGAACGATGTTGTGGCCAAACGACTTTCACTGTTATAAGCTCCTTTACTATGAAGACACCAATTTGAAATTTTTCTGGTGGCCCCGATAGGATCTTCATGCCATTGTAGTTGTCAGCATAAGGATCTATGTTTTATGCATACATGATCCTGATGTTAATATTTCATATGGCCAAGCTTAGGGAAATGCAGGATTGTATATCCAGATTTGCTATTTTATAGAAATTGTTGTTTTATTAATAAACAAGCATACACGCCATTCAGGGCAAGTGGGCAACCCCCTAACCCATTTTTAAAAACTATCATAATTCAGTTGCTTAGACATATTTAACCGAGTATGTGTAAACTGTACATATGTAAAGAGCAATGTCTGTTCTCTCGCCATTCACAAACACCATGACTTGTGTAGATGGTTGTATTTTTTGACACATTGGCACAGGGGTTGCTTGCCCCTCTGGCCCTACTCTGCAAGTACACAGCTCTGGACAAGAAGTATTCCATTTTTGTTACACAAATTGTAACTAATAGAAGGCCTTGATTCCAGTTGTGCTTGTTGGTAGTATAGGAACATTTACAGTGTAATACATTCGAATGCAAGTTTCATTTATGTAAAAATTACGCAGAATCTGCCGCGCATAATGTAGAAATGCATATAGAAAAATCTCCTCCTTTCCTTTACTGGACCATGGAATCCACATTTAATAGTTGTATTTGTAAAGCGTTAATTTCGGACTTAATGATCTGTATTTGTCACTTGTCATTGAACTGAATCCTAACTTTGTTTTGAAGGGATCCAAGTTGAAGGTTGAAACCAGTGGGAACGGATCTGTCCAGTGAGGCGGCTGTTCTTTGTTATCAAGCCGCAGACTTGCCACACTGCAGTGTCTGACTATTTCGGTCTTTGAGTGCAATATGCCTTCTGTTATCCAAGGAGTCGCTGGCTTCATAAATGCTTTTATTGCTCCTCCCCCTTTCCAGAGAATCCTCGGACAAAGACAAAGGCAAGAATCTCTTCTCTTAGCCAGTTGGAAGTATTTGACCCTCTTCATAGCGTAATATATTTATTATATCATAAGCATGTGAAAAGCAAGGCTCTTTGTCTGACTAAACATCAACGTATAAAGCATTAATATTGTGGAATAAAGGCTGGGTACACATATGACTACTGATAGGTCTATTCCCATCAGGTCCAGTGGAATTGGCCTATTATCGGTGGGTGGACAAAAATTCCATTTCAAAATTCTAGTTTCCGTTTACTTAAGTATTGGGTACGATATGCTGCCACTGGCACCATGAACAATCCCCGATATAAAGTATTGGAAAAAGATAGGCATGTGTGTGTAGCCATTTTTATAGCCAATAGCATAACCAATAGCTTTTCCAATCGGTAATGTGTCCTGTCTACATTTGTGTATACACACTCACATAGGAACGCGCTGGCCTCCCCCTTCATTGTCTAGTATTGATGGTGCTAAGCTTTTTGAGCTTGGTACCGATTTTTTGCCATGGTCACTTAGTGCATTGTGAACTGCGGTTTATTACTTGTGATGTGATCTATTTGATACATCACAAATGACAGTTTATACCATGTTCATCTTCGGGAACGTAGAATTTCATTTTAGTTAGTCCTATGAATGTATGATTTAGTTCAACATGAATTTCTGTTAGCACTGTTGTACGTATCCTTTTGATGGTTCCACAAACAACTGAAGGTCTGTAGGTGGTACAGGAGGTGCAGCTTTCCAGAGGCTGTACATTACTGTTAACCGAACACGACAGAATGTCATATCTATAGAAATGTTTCCTGCTGTTTGTTTTCACCATTGTCAATACAGGAGAACTTATTTTACAGTTTAGTTTGCTTTAGGCTGGGTACACACAAGGGATTTTGTTCGCGAAACCGAACGATATCAGGCAACAAAAGGTGATTGGACGCAGCGGATCAATGTGCTCTGTGGTGGGCCCATGATTGGTCATGGGCTATGTCGTCAGCGAGCGATTTTTGCCCTACCAAACTGCGATTGTCCGCCCCTCGTCTCGTTTGGTGGCGACAGTTGGTCAGGGGAGAAAATTCACCTGTATGTACCACAGCATAAGGGTACCAACAATTCTTTAAAAATAAGTGGCAGTATTTTTTTTTTATGGGTTATAATCAGACTAATAATATTCCGAAAGGTAGAGACATTCATGCATATTTTGCGCTGTGTGCTAATTGCAGCAGCCATTTAGATGCCATCAAATGATTTTCTAACCAGAATCTGTTGGTTTTCAGTTATATCAATGGACTAACTGTTGAGTTCCTGTGAAGACGTTCGCTATCAGTACCGCTGTCTTTTCTCAATTCAAAATGACTTGTACAAAATCTTTGGCAATTATTAATAGTTTTAGTTTAGTTCTTACAAGCACTTAACTTAAGTCCAGTGATCAATGAATACAACAGAGTATACATGACCTGGATGAATGAGAACCTTCAACAAGCAGTAGGAGAAAGTAAAAAAAACCATCTATTGGTTAGGTTAAGAAAAATTGTAGCATCTTAGGCAAAATGTTGCACTCTTATTAAATAATGTTCAACATCTTCAACTTTTTCTAATGGGGGAAAAAAGTTAAATTGATTTTAAAAATCTATGTCAGGTATCTGCAGATACTGCAAATTAAACATTAAAAGCCAAAATGCTTGGGAGTCGGAGATAACCAGCGCCCGATCAATGTCTCCTCCGAAGCAGGAAATCCCACGGATGCCTTTATTGTGTTGTTCGATTGCTGGTTTGAATGTTGGAAAAGTGACTGCTATCCAGACAGACTGTTGCCTGGGAAATTTCTTTACCCTGTGCAGTGGGGGGAATTGTCATTTGTTTACTGGTTTAGTGTGTTGTTAATAGCTACAATATGTACACGGTAGTTGGTTACTATGCTGATATATCTTTGTACACATAACCTTTATTGCTCCCACTAACACTGTGCTGGTGATGGCCTTTAGCGACAGCTAAATCTGCCAAATGGCACCAGCTCCATAGACTTAGAAGATGGATAGCTAACAAGAGAGTGCAGATTCAATATGGTCACACTACTGACACATTATACATTGTTAGAGATAGTAAATATCACTCAAGCGGACTGTAGATCCCCCTGCTGGTGTGGGTAAGTGTTGACAATAATAGATCATGCCGTTTTAGCCACCCAGTTGCATCGGTGATAGGGTCCTCCAAAACCTGGAACGATGGTCTGAGGATAATTTTCAAGGAGCGGAATATTATTATACAGAACAATGTTGGGTATAAATGGGTGACTCGGGTTCCAAGACCAAATAAGTATAAATTGCTTTTAAAACCCATCAAAAAATATTTTGGTATATTCAATGTTGCATGGATCCGTGTTGGGGATTGTATTGGCTGCAGGGCTGGTGAGCATGGTATTCAGCGTTGCTTCACATACTGGGCTTATTTAAATTGAAGCAATGTGCATTGTTGCATACGTGGCGTTGGCGTTTGTGCGATTTGGGCAGATTCCATTGTAGTGAATTCACCGTAATGCATTTTCATTATTGCCGCAAGCACTTTACCCTTTATTACCCTGTACAATGTTTATTATTTTTGGTTAATTTTCATCCCATTCTTCCATCAATATACAGTTCCTTTGTGCCTTTTATTTTAGAAGCATGCTAAACTTTTCCAAATTATTAAATTTACTCGTATCCCATCTCTAAATATTCAGACAGGTCACTAATTCTTTAACAACGATTAAGACCGCAAATGCCCGTGGCTATGCACAATCACCAACCGATTTAGTGGTAACAAGACGCGATGTCCGGACGGGGACCCCCTGTTTGTATGGCGTTGCTCGGTGCATGGTTTGGCTCATGCAGTGGTGTCTGTATCAGAGGGGCAATAAAAGCCATGCACGTTGTTAGGGCTGGAAGTGTCCTGGTCCAATGTACATGACCTACATGCAGCAGGAATTTTGTCTTTTTCCCCTACCCTCGCCTCTTTTTATAGCACGCCATCTAATTCTCCTTGGTTTAATATGTGTTGATGGGAGGAAAATAATCTTTGACTCATGGTGTTTCACTCTTTTTGTTTTTCCTTCCGCAAGCACTTCTGGAGAAGCCAAAAGGACGGGGAGAGAGGGATCAAGGACTCAAGAAGCCTCCTCTTTAATACGCTTTACCTTGAGCATGAGACCGACCAGCTTCTATGGACCCCAATGGACATGAGTGAGGGATCCGCAAAGTACTGGATGCCAACAATTGTGTACTATAGCAAAAGGAAAGGTTCTGCTTCTTCTGCGACATGGAGAATGCCCCGGACAAGGACAGCACTTGACAGTGGGAAATGGAGGTGTGCAAGGACCGTCGTAATCCCGTCACGGAGGTAGTACGCTTCAAGAGAATTCCGGAACTCCTCCGCTTTCAAGAACATTCGTCCAAAAATTGCTAACGAGCTTCAACTTTAAAAAATCCTCAATATGGGCGTAATTCCAGTAGAGCAACATCTAAGGGATCTGAAATGTCTGCTGTATTACTAGCTGCCATGTGGCCATTTTGGCACTTCGTATCAGTTTAAAGGGCAATTAATATTATGCACGTGAGCCTTTCTCTTCAGAAACAATGTCCTTTCTGCCAATTAAGTTATACATGTTGTAATCACCGGTACAATCTGCAATCAACGTTACACTTTGTTTGGCCTTTGAACAATGGACTGCTGCTGTTTTAAATCACACTGTACAGGGCATATCTAGAACATTCTGTTTTAGTCATGTTCATAGAATTGTATATAGATAATTTGTGAGTTGCTTTAAATAAGAAGAAGAAAGCAGCCGATCTTTGTATAGTTGGGTCTTAGATTACTGTACAGAGGATCTACGGTCTAGTGTTTTCTTCGGATGACTAGTTCTTCCGTATTGTTTATTGAGAATGACCATTTGATTTTTTACATTTTTTTTGCTTGACCTGTTGTAAATGTTTTCGACATGGCCATATTTTAAAAAAAAAAAAAAAATCACAGCTAGTGAAAAAAAAACAACAAAATAATTTGCATTCTCCATTGCAACGCGTTTCAGATAGAATGGAATAAGTTTTATCGTGTACCAGACTGCTGCGCCATTCGCTGCCTGGCAGAAAGTCGCTGTAAATCCCTTGAACACACTGGTGAGCATTTGCGTAATGAATTTGCGCTTTAATGTAGTTCTTATTCAGACAAGTGTTTGTAGGATGGGAGGGGGAAAACGTTTCACAATAAGGATGGTTGAGTGGAGTTTTGTCCTGTAGTTTGGTGATAACTTTCAAAATCCGTTTACCACAACAGTTAATGCTGGGAAGTTTAGTGGACATCTACTAAAGAGTCCATAACCGTGCACCAACGGGTTTTACGTGTTTTTAAACATATAACTTTCCCTAACTGATCAAAAGAGAATTGCATGGATGGATCTAGCTCTGGTATGGATGAGAAACTGTATATTATTATGTGTCACCAGACACATGTGTATAATTTTTTTTTCGCTTTCAAATGTGAAGAAATGGCTTTTAAGCTGGCTAAGCATTTTAGTACACAGTTTCTGGCAGGCACATCAAGCTTTTCACTGAGTTCAGAAGGTTTTATCGGAGACGTGGTACAGATGGTTGTTTTTATACAAATCACACATTTCGTTAACTTGTGTATTTTTCAGTGTTACAGAAGCGATCATTTCTATGACATACTTTCACATTGGCTTCAACCTGTGAGGAATAATAAACCAGAATTAGCACTCTTTAAATATGACCCCTGCTTACTGTCTCAAGGAAAATCTCTCGGATTCCGGCCTACCCTTTATTTATGTTTTAAATATAATTTTTATTGATCCTTATGGCTCCCGCATAAAAGGGCAGTGTGAGTCTATCGGATTGTTCTGTAATGCGGTCCAGATTTAATCCACATAGCCAGTTCTGTTTGTTGCATTCATTCCAAATAAATGTATTGCGTGTTCCAAAACACTCACTACCTGTGTTGGAGCTTATACAAGGTGTCTAGTTCCTCTCAGGTGTAATTCAAAAAGTTAGGAAATTGGTTTGGGGATTAGACACTGTTACTATTTGTAATATTCATATATTAGCGAGGACACTTTGTAAGGGTTGGTGCACCCTGTCCGACTTTATATGATATTTTCCCATCAGGATTTTGTGCGCAGTAGGGGAATTTTGGTCCAACAAATTTTGTTGCTCTCATTAAAATATTAACAATGGGCTTGTGAGTTATCACATTCTGGAATTGATCAGAACAATGTTTGCCAGGAAGGATCTGTTGCGACGGGGAACAAGCTACCCAGGGTGCGGTGGAACAGTTTTTTTTGGAAATATTGGTCCAATGTGTCTAGCCTAACATGCTTCTAGGCTACAGGTTAATTTATCCTGAAGAACTTCCCTTGAAAACCATTCCGGTTGATACATTTGTTAATAGTTTTTTAAGTTTGATTCACTAAACTGCAAGTGTTTGAACCTTATTAAACTATTTTTTCTGGTACATACTTAGGTCAATTAGACATGGCAAAATGGGTACTGTGTAATATAGTTTAAATACTCGGTCTTGTGATAATGATGTCTGTTGAATCCCCTTTCGCCATGCATACTTTGTCATTTCAGCCAGGACACAACATGCTTCTCTGCCAGGGTAGATTTCTCACTAGGCCACCTAGTTCAGCACGACTGCTAGGGGGCGCCACAAAAATGTAGGGGGCGCTTCCTCCTCCATTCAGTAACGCAGTTCCTCTCTAGCATTAACTTATTTTTGGGGGGAGGCTGCCGTAGCGGGCCTATGAAGTAGTCTAATCCGCCCCTGTTTTCTCACTGTTGTTGTTCACAGGAAAGATACCTGACACAAAGCCCAACTAGCTGATAAATGAAAAATGATCTATCCCTTGGCCTCTCCTTCGGATAAAGCCAAATGAGCAATCCGGGACCACTAAACTGGGACTGGTGGAGGGCTGTATGTAGCCCTCATCTCAAAAAAGGTCCCTGCTGAAAATGCAATTAGAGTATCGGAAAAAAGACAAACTCAATGTTGTATATCCAGAAGAGAACAACTAGAGATGCACTCCTAGGACTCCAGAGGGGCCACGGGCCACTATTTCTCACTCTTCCTCTATCAGATACAGCGTGCACAGGTGCTACTTTTAGATGAAGCTAGGAGAGGGGGGCATTATAAGTCAAATTTATCACATTTAATTGAAATGTTCTGATGGCTTGTAAGGATAAAATGTATCTTACGAGTGGTACACACGGAGGGCACATTTGCCGACAGAGCGCTCGTACGAGTGAGCGCTCAGCTGGACAAATGTCGTCGGTGCCGGCAAAATTCGGACCTCGAACAATTTGCGAAGACGATCGGTGTTGCGTTCCTATAGGAAAAACCGCACGACGAGCGTAATTTCCGAACATGCCCAATCGTATCGTTCATCTGAATCCGACGATGAGGAAAAGTAAACGATCGATGTCGGTCGTTGGCTGCCCGCCCACCCCAGCCAATATTTTCGGCAAGATCCGACAAGAGGCTGTAATCGGTTGGTCAGCCGAAAATATGGCTGGTGTGTACCCATCTAAGATTTCCTACACAAGAATATCTGGAGCCCCTTGGTTTGATGTGATTTCCGTTGCTCATTCATACTTACTTTGGAAATTCAGTCCTTCTTAAGAACTGTGAGTTTTTTGTATACAGACAATAGTTGTGCGGAGACTTTTATTTTACTATAATATAATTTATGTTTAAATACCTACTGCTGTCATTTGGCAACAATTGCACAAGTCCTTTTGAACCCAAAATAAGATTTCTTTTATTAATTTTTAAGAAAACCATTGAACATACCATAGTCCATCCACCAGCTATGGTTCTGGAAGGTATTGTCTAAGCTCTGCTCCTGTATTCAGGGATCTGTCCAATGGGCAAAAGTACCTTGCAGAGCGTGTCTCTCATGGTTAGACCTGGGCAGAAGGGGGGGAGTAGCAACATACTACGGTTCTCTGTTTATCTCCAAAATTTAACAATATTATTTTTGCATATTTCTGTAACAATTGAACTGGCAAAAAAGCCGCAGCAAATGGCTTCATTAAAAAAATGCCTTTCAGGCGGGGCTGAGAGCCATTTCAATGCCCTTTCCAGATTTTGATCGTGTATTACATTGACTTGCATGTGGGTTGTATAATTTGTTCTTTGTGTTAACCAGTGGGTGCTTTACTATTTTTACACATCATATGTATTGTATTCCAGTTCTTTATTCTTGTAACGTGCAGCCTTTGTAATAAGACAAATTTAAAGAAAAAAACTATATATATCTATAAAAAAAAATCTAGTTTTTTTAAAGGTGTACTCAAGAAAAAAAAACCACTAGTGCTGGTTACATTTTCTTACTTCCCCCCCCCCCCCAGTTCTGTTCTTTTTCTTTTTGTTTGCTAAACGTTATTTCATGTTGTAATGATTTGTAACTGTTTTTTTGAGCCTCAGCCTGAGATCAGTTTCTAAGATGTTTAGTGATAAAAAAATCTCCACTAAAAGCTGTGATCAACTTTAAAACCCTCCAGTTAATCTTCCCTTTCTCTTTCATTTTCATTTTGTTGTGCCATAAGTTTTCTGTAAAAGACTTCCTGAATGAAACGGACTTTAACGCACACACCTGCGAAGAACTGTACTGTATTATGTGATGTAGGTTTTTACTTTATTTTGTAATTGTTTCATTCTAATATGGTGACATGTATTGTTGGCTTTTTAAAAAAGGAGAAAAAAAAGGGTGATAAAAAAAAAAAGAAGAAAGTTTAAGCCCCTTGATTAGTGTACTTAACATTTTTGATGCCAAGATATTCACTCTCTGGTGCACTCTATTAAAAGCACTTGAATGGTTCTTGTAATCAATTTTTTCTTGTATTTTGCTATTTTGGGAAGAGGGGGGAAAAGAGGAATGGCATTTACTGAAGTTTTTTTTTTTAATGTATATTGGAGTTACACTTGTTTACTGCAGATTTGATATGGTATGAATAAGCTAAGCCATTGTGAGCAGATTTCAACAGGCTCTGACCCGTTCTCAACAAAATTACATGGAAATTTGCACCATTTTGGTTGGACAAAAAGCAATTGGATGAACCGTAATGAAAATCCTCCACTTGCTGGATTTCGATTGGGGCTTCTAATTACCAAATCCAAATGTAGGATTTTAGGCTTCAAGATTCTCTGCTTGTGGATAGCGGAGGTGGGGCATGTTTATTCATACAGTAAAACGTGCACTTCTATTCTGCTGTATATGTACAAAATATTTATAAGACGAGTATTGACCCTTAAACATTCTTCATCGCACCTTTATAAACTAATGCATAGTACATGTCTTCATTCTAAGATAAACTTTTAGTTTCATTTGGGAAAAGAGAGAGAATGAGAAAGATGAGGTGTGAGACTCATTGCAAAACATTACCAAGAGACTTCATATGTCTTATATAAAAAATATGCAAAGTTCAAATTCTATAAATCTGCTGGCAACCTTTGTGGGGTAATCTACCGTACCTGCTAGATGTTTGAACGATGACAGAAAGGATCTGCAAGATGCCCATACACATCATGCGCGGGAGTAAGGACGCCACCTGCTATCGCCATGTATAGGACTTAAAAGGTTATGTCCCAGCGCTTGAAAATGATAAACAGACCCCTTAAACGTCAGGTCCAAATTGGTTAAAGTTATTAAATATGCTCCCCTACAGATATCATATTAAAAGTTTGCGTCCACTGCTGGCTTTCCCACTCTAACTGCTGCTGCCTCTTTCTTTTTCTCTTTCCCGAGTACCAGCAGTGGAGGCTCGTCCAGGAATGGCGTCTCCATTGGCCATGGCGTACTGTCACGGCCGTGACTGACTGCCTTACACGAAGAGCCCGAAGCCACGGAGGTGGATCCAGGAGTTGTTAAGTATGACCCTGTGTCGGGAGCATCTTTAACAACGTTAACCAATTCAGAGATAACGTTTTAAGAGGTCCTGCTTATCAACTAACGTTTTTCTAAGGGGTGTAACATACCCTTTAAGCATGACTAAATATCAAGCGTGGGAACTTGTTCACCAAATGCAACACAAACTTTTTAATAAGTGTAAGTCACAGCACCAGCGGTACAATGGGGGAGGAACACAGGAACAAACCCCTGAGCGTTTCATGACATGGCAGTCACTTCATCAAGGAACTTGAACCACCCACTTCCCACCTATTTAAAGCAAGCACTCCAATAATCTTAAAGGTATAGTGATATAGTGATTGACATATAGCATGTCAATGACATATTGTGCATATTCATGATAACTTTAAATTATCATGCATTGTAAATAAAAGTTTCTTATCGTTTAAAAAATGGTGCTCAAATTTGCCCCAACCAATCAATGTTATGTTCATTTGAAACCTCAAATCTGATTGGTTGGGGCAAAATTTAGCACGCATTTTTAACGATAAGAACTTTTATTTACATAGGCCTGTGTGGCACTTTATCCAGAATATCTTTTACTCTGTATCTCTCTTCATCTTTGAGTGAATAAACCAAGATTACCTGCTCCTTTAACTAATCTATATATTCATTACATCCTATTTATTTATATTCCATTTAATTAGTTTGAGTACGAGACATCATATAGGATGCTCTCCTTTTAACACTTACGACTTTTGTCCTCACCGATTTACGGTTCTAGATGAAACATTTTTTCAAAAAAAGTTTTAAATGTTATTCTTATTTTTGCAGATATATGATACTTTATAATATGATCACTAATAACTGTTTTACATGCATAACAAGTGGTACTATGTCCCATCACCATAATTAAAATTTGTTGCATTCATCACTAACTATTTTCACTACCTTTAATATCCCCTTTAAGATTATTGGAATGCTGCTGCTTGAAATTGTGGGTAAGTTGGTGCTTTCATTTCCCGTCTGTTTGGGTTTCCAAGTTCCCCTACAGAGTAGTCCTAAGCGCGGCTGAATGGAAATACATCAGTCCCCGAGCATTCTCCCTAATATGTTCATGGGGATAATGGTGAGACTGTGTGTATGCGATCTTTGAAAGATGGCAGACGATCTTGGCAGGATCCTGTCTGTCATATTTCCGAAATCTGTACTGTGGTACCTGCTTTACACAGATCTCATGGTGACTGTCACAGAACTCAACAGTTGGTATAGATAAGGAACTGTATAACTTTAGCCTATAAACTAATGAGCCAGAGAAGCTAGCAAATATCATCTAGGTTTGTTTCAAAGTATGAGAGATCTCTGGACCATAGAATATTTCTATATTCCTGTCCTGTAGGATATAGAGAGATATCTGTACCTATTCATTTAACTGGTCTCTCTTTCCCTTGCCCCACTCCCCAGCTTTGGCCCAGTTCTCAAGAAATCAAAACTAAACTTTGAGTGTTGATTTGAGTTGAGCACGGTAAAACCCAGGACAGCTGTCTTGACTGTCCTGGGACAGAAGCTGCACATTCGGATTATTCTGGCAAATCAGTACAGTTGGAGGGTATGAGAAAAGGATTGGAAATAAACTTTCCCAGCACAGAAGAAATATAATTTATGCCCTGACTGACATCCAGACTTTATTATTTTATGTCCATCTGTAAATATTGGACAATTTAAAAATTTATTTATTGTAGGGTCGGAACATTTTTGCCAACTCTGATTCCATGTTGTCTGTATTGCCTTCCAGTCATGAGATTTATCCCTAGAAACTGTGTTGCTTAAGGGAATGTTAATAAACATGTACCAACTAACAGTACGGGAAAAAAATGAATCTTTTTTTTTTTACTTTCTACACAGTAAAAACATCAGTTCAGAGAGTCCTGCATTACTCTACCCGCCATACTTGTTGAGATTTAGGCATGCTCAATGTCGTTCTCCACTGTAGCTAGTTTTTGTAAAAAAAAAAAGGGGGGGAGATTTCGTAGTGTAAGGCCCTGGGCAAAAATAAGCCTGGGGGGCCACACGTGGCCTTTGTCTGCGCCTACTGACCCCATCAATACTAGACCGATTTTGAATTGTCTCAGGCTGTCATAATTGATTTTATTTTCTTAAGTTTATTTTATAAAATGACCTTGAATCATGAGTTTGAAATGAAAATGGATCTAAAATATTACACCCCACTTCAAATTGCAAACTTATATTAATACCTGTTTGTCTCGTCTTACCCAAGACATAGCATATCACTGTTGCTTACATTTTGGGTCCCTGACTGGATAAAGATCGTATCAGGTTTTCAATATAACTCCAAATTGAGTTTTCGGGCCTAGGTCAACTCCTTTTGAATTTAGCCACAACTTCACTCAAGGTGCTCCCTCTCTGGTCCTCTACCATGGACCCACAGCTATACACAGCATAAAAAGTCTAGAGGGGCACTCTTCTGTGATATAAAAATAATAACACCACCATCCTACAAGGCTGCCCAATTACATCCCTGGCAGATATGCGCATTTGCAGAACAGGCCCTTGTGGCGGGCCCTCCCTACCCTCCTGACCCCCCACCACGTTCACGGGGGTGGCGGTGGCAGTAGTTATTCCACTAAAATACCTCCCAGGGCTATAATAGAGCCCGAAACCTTTTGGCAGAAGACAGCACTGCAGGGGAACCTAGATCAGAGATGTAGGATGTTTTAAACTAGAGTGTGGGGCAGTAGTGGGTTCCTTTTAGTGTTGGGGGGGTTGACATCCTTTCAAAACATTACACCAACAGGTTAATAAAAATTGGGCAATTGTTAGATTCTAATTTTTAGGGAAAGAAACAGTGAGGACAATCATTTGATTAACATTCAATGATTTTTGACACTCCTTGAACGTTCCGTATTATGCTTTGTGAGGTTTCCATTCACCCAGGTCATGATATATCTACTGTATTCAATTAGATCACTGGCTTGAAGTTTATTTCTTGAAGACGTTCGCTAGTCAACCACTGGCTTTCTCATTCAGAAGAAAAATTCTTTCATTCTGAAATTAAGAACAGCTGGTCGGATGACTAGTCGAAACCATCTTCTATACCATGACCTGAATGAATGGATATTACAGATATACCATGACCTGAATGAATGGATATTACAGATATAACCTGGATGGATGAATATTACAGATATACCATGACCTGGATGGATGATTATTACAGATATACCATGACCTGGATGAATGAATATTACAGATATACCATGACCTGGATGAATGAATATTACAGATATACCATGACCTGGATGAATGAATATTACAGATATACCATGACCTGGATGGATGAATATTACAGATATACCATGACCTGGATGAATGAATATTACCGATATACCATGACCTGGATGAATGAATATTACAGATATACCATGACCATTACCATATATACCAGACCTGATGGATGAATATTACAGATATGACCTAGTGAAATAAATACCACCTGGGGGGATGGGATGAATTTACAGATATACTGACCTGATGAATGAATATTAACAGATATACCATGACCTGGATGAATGAATATTACAGATAACCATGACCTGGATGGATGAATATTACAGATTACCATGACTGATGAAAATATTACAGATTACCACTGACCTGGATGGAATGAATATTACAGATATACCATGACCTGGATGAATGAATATTACAGATATACGACGATGACCTGGATGGATGAATGTATTCAGATATATACCATGACCTGGATGGCATGAATGATTATAGATATACCATGACCTGGATGGATGAATATTACAGATTTACCATATACCTGGATGAATGAATATTACAGAATACCATGACCTGGATGAATGAATTTACAGATATACCTGACCTGGATGAATGAATATTACAGATTACCGTGACCTGGATGATGAATATTACAGTTTACCATGACCTGGATGAATGAATATTACAGATATACCGTACCTGGAGAATGAATATTACAGATATACCATGACCTGGATGGGTGAATATTACAGATATACCATGACCTGGATGAATGTAATATTACAGATATACCATGACCTGGATGAATGAATATTACAGATATACCATGACCTGGAGGATGAATATTCATATCCATGACCTGGATGAATGAATATTACAGATATACCATGACCTGGACGGATGAATATTACGATACCTACCTGGACGATGAATATTACAGATATACCATGCCTGGACTGAATGAATATTACAGATATACCATGACCTGGATGAATGAATATTCAGATATACCATGACTGAATGGCTGATATTACAGATATACCATGACCTGGATGATGAATATTACAGATTACCATGACCTGGATGGATAATATTACAGATATACATGACCTGGACGTATGAATATTACAGATATACCATGACCTGTGACTAATGAATATCAGATATACCATGACCTGATGAATGAATATTACAGATATACCAATGACCTGGATGAATGAATATTACAGATATACCATGACCTGGATGAATGAATATTACAGATATACCATGACCTGGATGAATGAATATTACAGATATACCATGACCTGGATGGATGAATATTACAGATATACCATGACCTGGATGAATATTACAGATATACCATGACCTGGATGGATGAATATTACAGATTTACCATGACCTGGATGAATGAATATTACAGATATACCATGACCTGGATATGAATATACAGATATACCATGACCTGGATGGATGAATATTACAGATTTACCGTGACCTGGATGGATAATATTACAGATATACATGATGTGATGAATGTATATTACAGATATACCGTGACCTGGATGGATGAATATTACAGATATACCATGACCTGGATGGATGAATATTACAGATATCCATTACCTGGATGAATGAAATAAGTACAGATATACCATGACCTGGATGGATGAATATTACAGATATACCATGACCTGGATGAATGAATATTACAGATATACCATGACCTGGACGGATGAAATTACAGATATACCATGACCTGGTACGAATGAATATTACGATATACCATGAGACCTGGACGAATGAATATTAGATATACCATGACCTGGATGAGATATTACAGATATACCATGACCTGGAATGGATGAATATACAGATTACCTGACCTGAGTATGAATATTACCGATATACCTGACCTGGATGGATGATATTACATATACCATGACCTGGACGATGAATATTACAGATATCTGACCTGGATGAATGAATATTACAGATATACCTGACCTGGATGATGAATATTACAGATTACCATGACCTGATGATGAATATTACAGATATACCATGACCTGGATGGAATTGAATATTACAGATATACCATGACCTGGATGGATGATATTACAGATATACCATGACCTTGGACGAATGAATATTACAGATTACCATGACCTGGATGAATGAATATTACAGATATACCATGACCTGGATGATGAAAATTACAGATATACCATGAACCTGGATGAATGAATATTACATATACCAGGACCTGGATTAATGATATTACAGATAATCCATGACCTGGAGAATGAATATACAGATATACCATGACCCTGGATACTGAATATTACAGATATACCATGACCTGAGATGATGAATATACAGATATACCTGAGACCTGGAATGAATATAACAGATATACCATGACCTGGAGAATGAATATTACTGAATGGATGAATATTACAGATATACCGTGACCTGGATGGATGAATATTACAGATATACCATGACCTGGATGGATGAATATTACAGATATACCATGACCTGGATGGATGAATATTACAGATATACCATGACCTGGATGAATGAATATTACAGATATACCATGACCTGGATGGATGAATATTACAGATATACCATGACCTGGATGAATGAATATTACAGATATACCATGACCTGGATGAATGAATATTACAGATATACCGTGACCTGGATGGATGAATATTACAGATATACCATGACCTGGATGGATGAATATTACAGATAGACCGTGACCTGGATGAATGAATATTACAGGTATACCAGACCTGGATGATGAATATTACAGATATACCGTGACCTGGTGATGAATATACAGATATACCATGACCTGATGATAATATTCAGATATCATGACCTGGATGAATGAATATTACAGAATACCATGACCTGGATGAATGAATATTACGATATCGTACCATGATGGATGAATGAATATTACGATATACCATGACCTGGATGAAAATATTACAGATATACCGTGACCTGGATGAATGAATTACTAGATATACATGACCTGGATGATGAATATTACAGATATACCATGACCTGATGATGAATATTACAGATATACCGTGACCTGGATGAATGAATATTACAGATATACCATGACCTGGATGAATGAATATTACAGATATACCATGACCTGGATGAATGAATATTACAGATATACCATGACCTGGATGAATGAATATTACGATATACCGGACCTGGATGATGAATTTACAGATATACCATGACCTGGATGGATGAATATTACGAATATACATGACCTGGATGAATGAATATTACAGATATACCATGACCTGGATGGATGAATATTCAGATATACCGTACCTGGATGAATGAATATTACAGATATACCGTGACCTGGATGGATGAATATTACAGATAACCATGACCTGGATGATGAATATTACAGATATTACCGTGACCTGGATGAATGAATATTACGAATGACTGATATGATTACGATATACCGTGACCTGGATGAATGAATATTACGATTACCATGACCTGGATGAATGAATATTACAGATATACCTGACCTGGATGAATGAATATTACAGATATACCGTGACCTGGATGAATGAATATTACAGATATACCGTGACCTGGATGGATGAATATCCGATATACCGTGACCTGGTGAATGAATATTACATATTACTGACCTGGATGGATGATTATTACAGATATACCATGACCTGGATGGATGATATACAGAATAACCATGACCTGGATGAATGAATATTACTGATATACCGTGACCATGGATGGATGAATATACAGATATACCATGACCTGGATGGATGAATATTACAGATATCCCATGACCTGGATGAATGAATATTACAGATATACCATGACCTGGATGGATGAATATTACAGATATACCATGACCTGGATGGATGAATTTACGATATACCGTGACCTGGTGAATGAATTACAGTAATACCATGACCTGGATGGATGAATATTACAGATATACCATGACCTGGATGGATGAATATTACAGAAATACCATGACCTGGATGAATGAATATTACTGATATACCGTGACCATGGATGGATGAATATTACAGATATACCATGACCTGTGGATGAATATTACAGTATACCATACCTGGATGAATGAATATTACAGATATACCATGACCTGGATGGTGAATATTACAGATATAACCGTGACCTTGATGAATGAATATTACCAGATATACCGTGACCTGGAGGATGAATATTACAGATATACCATGACCTGGATGAATGAATATTACAGATAACGGACTGGATTAATGAATATTACAGATATACCGTGACCTGGATGAATGAAATATTACAGATATACCGGACCTGGATGAAATGATATCAGTTATACCCTGACCTGGATGAATGATATTACAGATTACCGTGACCTGGATGAATGAATATTACGATATACCATGACCTGGAATGTAATATTACAGATATACCGTGACCTGTTGAATGAATATTACAGATATACCATGACCTGGATGATGAATATTCAGATACCATGACCTGGATGGATGAATATTACAGATATACCATGACCTGGATGAATGAATATTACGATATACCGTGACCATGGTGATGAATATTACGATACCATGACCTGGATGGATGAATATTACAGATATACCATGACCTGGATATGAATATTACAGATATACCATGACCTGGATGGATGAATATTACAGATATACCGTGACCTGGATGAATTGAATATTACAGATATACCTGACCTGGATGATGAATATTACAGATATACCATGACCTGGATGATGAATATTACAGATATATACCTGACCTGGATAATGAATATTACAGATATACCATTCCTGGATGAATGAATATTACAGATATCCAGACCTGGATGAATGAATTTTACAGATTAACCATACCTGATGGATAAATATTACAGATATACCATGACCTGGATGAATGAATATTACAGATTATCCATGACCTGGATGAATAATATTACAGATATACCTGACCTGGATGAATGAATATTACAGATATACCATCCTGGATGGTGAAATATTACAGATATACCATGACCTGGATGAATGAATATTACAGATATACCATGACCTGGATGAATAATATTAACAGATATACCATGACCTTGATATGAATATTACAGATATACCATGACCTGGATGAATGAATATTCCAGATATACCATGACCTGGGATGATTCAGATGAATATTACAGATATAACCATGACCTGGATGGATGAATATTACAGTAACCAGACCTGGATGAATGAATTTACAGATATACCATGACCTGGATGAATGAATATTACAGATATACCATGACCTGGATGAATGAATATTACAGATATACCTGACCTGGATGAATGAATATTACAGATATACCATGACCTGGATGAATGATATTACAGATATACCGTGACCTGGATGATGAATATTACAGATATACCTGACCTGGATAGAATGAATATTACAGATATACCATGACCTGGATGAATGAATATTACAGATATACCGTGGCCTTGATGAATGAATATTACAGATATACCATGACCTGGATGAATGAATATTACAGATATACCTGACCTGGATGAGAATATTCAGATTACCTGACCTGGATGAATGAATATTACAGATATACCATGACCTGGATGAATAATATTACAGATATACCATGACCTGGATGAATGAATATCAGATATACCATGACCTGAGATGATAATTTACAGATATACCATGACTGGATGAATGAATATTACAGATACCATACCTGGATGAATGAATATTACCGATATACCATGACCTGATGAATGAATATTAAAGAGTATACCATGACCTGGATGAATGAATATTACAGATATACCAATACCTGGATGAATGAATATTACAGATAACAATGACTGGATGGATTGAATATTACAGATATACCATGACCTGGATGGATGAATATTACAGATATACCATGAACCTGGATGAATGAATATTACAGATATAACCGTTACCTGGATGGATGAATATTACAGATTACCATGACCTGGATGAATGAATATTACAGATATACCAGCATGATGATGAAATTACAGATACCGTGACCTGGATGGATGAATATTACAGATATACCATGACCGAATGATGAATATTACAGATACCTGACTGGATGATGAATATACAGATATACCATGACCTGAGAAATGAATATTACAGATATACCGTGACCTGGATGATGAATATTATACAGATATACCATGACCTGGATGAATTGAATATTATAACAGATATACCATGACCTGGATGAATGAATATTACAGATATACCATGACCTGGATGAATGAATATACAGATATACCAGTGACCTGGATGATGAATATTACAATATACAGACTGATGAATGAAATTACAATATACCGTGACCTGGATGATGAATATTACAGATATACCATGACCTGTGATGAATATTACAGATATACCTTGACCTGGATGGATGAATTACGATTACCATGACCTGGATGTGATACAGATACAATGACCTGGATGAATGATATTCAGATATACCATGACCTGGATGAATGAAATTACAGATATACCATGCCTGGATGGATGAATATTACAGATATACCATGACCTGGATGAAATGAATACTTACAGATATACCATGACCTGGATGATGAATATTACAGATATACCGTGGGCTGGATGAATGAATATTAAAAGATTACCATGACCTGGATGAATGAATATTACAGATACCATGACCTGGTATGGATTGAATATTACAGATATACCATGACCTGGATAATGAATATTACAGATATACCAGACCTGGATGAATGAATATACAGATTACCGTGCTGGATGAATGATATTACAGATATACCGTGACCTGGATGGATGAATATACAGATATACCATGACCTGGAGGATGAATATTACAGATTACCATGACTGGATGAATGAATATTACAGATATACCATGACATTGATGAATGAATATTACAGATATACCATGACCTGTGGATAAGAATATTACAGATATACCGGGCTGGATGAATGAATATTACAGATATACCGTGACCTGATGGATGAATATTACAGATATACCATGACCTGGATGGATGAATATTACAGATGTACTCATGACCTGGATGAATGAATATACAGATATACCATGACCTGGATGAATGATATTACAGAATACCATGACATGATGAATGAATATTACAGATATACCATGACCTGGATGAATGAATATTACAGATACTACCATGACCTGGATGAATGAATATTACAGATATACCATGTCCTGGATGAATGAACATTACAGATATACCATGTCCTGGATGAATGAATATACATATGTACCATGACCTGGATGATGAATATACAGATATACCATGACCTGGATGAATGAATATTACAGATATACCATGACTGGATGAATGAATATTACAGATATACCATGACCTGATGAATGAATATTACAGATTACCATACCGGATGATGAATATTAAGATATACCATGACCTGGATGAATGATATTTACAGATATACCGACCTGGATGGTGAATATTACAGATATACCATGAATGGGTGAATGAATGAATTATGATATACCATGACCTGGATGGAATATTACAGATATACCATGACCTGGATGAATAATATTACAGATATACCAGACCTGGATGGATGAATATTACAGTATATACCATGAACTGGGTGAATGAATATTACAGATATACCATGACCTGGATGAATGAATATACAGATATACCATGACCTGATGAGAATTACGAATACCAGACCTGGATGAATGAATATTACAGATATACCATGACCTGGATGGATGAATATTACAGATATACCATGACCTGGATGATGAAATATTACAGATATACCATGAACTGGTGAATGAATATTACAGATTACCATGACCTGGATGAATGAATATCAGATATACCATGACCTGATGAATGAATATTACAGATATACCATGACCTGGATGAATGAATATTACAGATATACCATGAACTGGGTGATGATATTACAATATACCATGTACTGGTAATGAAATAAATACAGATATACCTGACCTGGATGAATGAATATTACAGATATACCATGACCTGGATGAATGAATATTACAGATTACCATGACCTGGATGAATGAATATTACAGATATACCATGACCTGGATGGATGATATTACAGATATACCATGAACTGGGTGAATGAATTTACAGATATACCATGACCTGGATGGATGAATATTACAGATATACCATGACCTGGATGAATGAATATTACAGATATACCATGACATGGATGAATGAGAACCTTCATAAGCATTAGAAAATGTGTGTCACGATGGGAGAGACGAGTATAAAAAGTCCTAAGAAGCATAATACTGTGAAAAAATAAAGCATACCCTTACTATGGATCGAATAAAGCACCGGGAAACTGCTAAGGTTTATTACATATTTGAATATAGATTCCATATTATATATAGAATAACGTGTCACACACACACACACGTTACTCCCTGAATTTGGGATATGGAATGTTTATGTAATAATTCAGTCACTTGGCTGAGGCCACTGTAACAGGGGCTTACCGCTCAGGAATTCCGCGGCGTCTCTCTTGATCCCGGCTCTTGGTGCGCGGTGTACATCACGCATCAAGCTCTTCTCGTGCGAGCACGTCCGTTCGTGTTCGCCCATCTGGACGTGCACAGGCACTGCTGCATACCTCCTCCGCTCCTCTAAATCATCAATTGGTCAGAGGAGGGTAGTTTTGTTCATTCACCACTTCCTACTTCCTCCGCCCCTCCAGCTTTCCCATTGGACGGAGGAGGGCTCATTAAGTTTAAACTATCCTATCCCCTTCACATATCTCTGTCCTCCTTTCCCCATTGGTCCCTCTGCATTATTTATACCCATCAGCCCTTAGTATCCCCGCGATATAGCGGTTTAGTTTACTATCCTGCTCGTAGTGTGCTTTATCTGAGATTTCCTGTTACTGCACTCTGTCTGTTATTTTGACTCTGATCCGTATCGTGCTGTCCTGACCTCTGCTCTGTTCCTGACTACTCGTTTTGCCTAACCCTCTGTACCGTGCCTGGCGGCCTGACTTCTGGTTCTGACCTATTGCTCTGTTCCTGACCCTGCTCTTGCCTGCTCCTTGTCTGTACCGTGTATTTTGGTCTCTGACCTTTTTATCTCTCTGTGTCCTTGTCTGTCAGTTTCGATCCGGACTTCTCTCATATTCCCGGCCTCAGTTCGGATACCTTGCACTCTAAGTCCAGGGGGCAACCGTGTTCGGTGAGGCACATCTAGCCTCCTGGCAAACGGGGGCTTGTCTATTGCGAAGATAGTGGTTTTAGATTGGGGTATTCGGACTGAAGGAATACAGGGGATCCGGAGCATTACAGCCACACTGTGACAGAAAGCATGTGTGTGAAAAGAGTGAGCATCGCTCACTTTTTATGAGCCTTTCCACCCTTTGCGCTGTGATCTGCACAATGTTAAGGAATCGGAGTGCATGAGATCCACAAAAAATTTGCGCTTACATGCACTCTGAAACGAATCACAAACGATCTGCAAAGTGCAGCCATCCACATTGTGATACCTGGCATGTGTTTCTTACACGCAAACGGATTGCAAAACGAGATCATATGCAGTGTGAAGAACATGCTAGTGTGGCTTCTTCTTACTGTCCATACAGGTGAGAAAAATAAATGTAAAAAATATTTTCAGGTAGTACGCCATCATCACCCAAACAAAACAAAGCCAGCTATATAGAACAAATCTCTGCTACATCTACTTACCAGAAATACAATTTTATGCAGAATCCAGACTCTCTCTAGTACTATATTTAAACTTTTTTTGTTCAATAAATTTCCCCCCGCAATTTACATAACAAAATGTGCCTTTTAACATCTATTATATAATACATATATACAGGAGTCTGCGTAATAATAATCAATAAAGTTTACATTCAGTTATCTATTCAGTTTTAAGTTTCATTTTCATCAGTACATTTTCTAATCTTTACAGTTTTCCAATGATCTACACATAGCACTGAGAAGTGTCTGTACTGTTAGGACCAGTTCCTGGGAAGCCAGGGAACCTCCCCCCAAAATCTAAAGGACAATTTACTCACCTCCCCCTCGTTCCTTTCCCCCCACTCCTCAAAGTACCCAGGATGAGGACCTAAAACGCTAAGTCCTCACCTCTGGGTACTTTCAAAAGTCCTGAGTACTTACTTGTATCCGGATTGATGATATTACAGATATACCATGACCTGGATGAATGAATATTACAGATTACCATGACCTGGATGGATGAATATTCAGATATACCATGACCTGGATGAATGAATATTACAGATACCATGACCTGGATGATGAATATTACAGATTTCCATGACCTGGATGAATGAATATTACAGATATACCATGACCTGGATGAATGAATATACAGATATACCATGACCTGGATGGATGAATATTACAGATTTACCGTGACCTGATGGATGAATATTACAGATAACCATGACCTGATGAATGATATTCAGATATACGTGACCTGGATGTGAATATTACAGATTCCCATGACCTGGATGATGAATATTACAGATATACCATTACCTGGATGAATGAATATTACAGATATACCATGACCTGGATGGATGAATATTACAGATATACCATGACCTGGATGAATGAATATTACAGATATCCATGACCTGGACGGATGATATTACAGATATACCATGACCTGGGATGAATATTACAGATATACCATGACCTAAGACGAATGAATATTACAGATATACCATGACCTGGATGGATGAATATACAGATATACCATGACCTGGATGGTGAATATTACAGATATACCATGACCTGGACGGATGAATATTACAGATATACCATGACCTGGATGGATGAATATTACAGATATACCATGACCTGGTACGAATGAATATTACAGATATACCATGACCTGGATAATGATATTACGATTACCATGACCTGGATGAATGAAATATTACAGATATACCATGACCTGGATGATGAATATTACGATATACCATGACCTGGATGAATGAATATTACAGATATACCATGACCTGGATGGAATGAATATTAACGATTACCATGACCTGGACGAATGAATATTACAGATATACCATGACCTGGATGAATGATATTACAGTATACCTGACTGGACTGAATATATTACAGATATACCATGACCTGGATAAATGAATATTACAGGTATACCATGACCTGGATGAATGAATTTACAGATATCCATGACCTGGACGAATGAATATTACAGATATACCATGACCTGGATGAATGAATATTACCGAATATACCATGACCTGGATGAGAATATTACAGATATACCATACCTGGATGAATGAATATTACAGATATACCATGACCTGGATGATGAATATTACAGATATACCAGACCTGAATGAATGAATATACAGATATACCGGACCGGATGAATGAATATTACAGATATACCATGACCTGGATGAATGAATATTACAGATATACCATGACCTGGATAAATGAATATTACAGATATCCGTGACCTGGATGGAATATATTACAGATATACCGTGACCTGATGAATGAATATTACAGATATACCATGACCTAGAATGATGAATATTACGATATACCATGACCTGGATGATGAATATTACAGATATACCGTGACCTGGATAATGAATATTACAGATATACCATGACCTAGATGAATGAATATACAGATATACCGTGACCTGTGATGGATGAATATTACAGATATCCATGACCTGGATAATGAATATTACAGATATCCATGACCTAGTGATTGAATATTACAGATATACCGTGACCTGGATGAATGAATATTACAGATATACCGTGACCTGGATATATGAATATTACAGATATACCGTGACCTGAATGAATGAATATTACAGATATACCGTGACCTGGATGAATGAATATTACAGATATACCATGACCTGGATGAATGAATATTACAGATATACCATGACCTGGATAAATGAATATTACAGATATACCGTGACCTGGATGGATGAATATTACAGATATACCGTGACCTGGATGAATAATATTACAGATATACCGTGACCTGGATGGATGAATATTACAGATATACCATGACCTAGATGAATGAATATTACAGATATACCATGACCTGGATGAATGAATATTACAGATATACCGAGACCTAGATGAATGAATATTACAGATATACCATGACCTGGATAAATGAATATTACAGATATACCATGACCTAGATAAATGAATATTACAGATATACCATGACCTGGATAAATGAATATTACAGATATACCATGACCTAGATGAATGAATATTACAGATATACCGTGACCTGGATGGATGAATATTACAGATATACCATGACCTGGATGGATGAATATTACAGATATACCGTGACCTGTATGTAATGAATATTACAGATATACCATGACCGGATGAATGAATATTACAGATATACCATGACCTGGATGAATGAATATTACAGATATACCATGACCTGGATGAAATAATATTACAGATATACCATGACCTGGATGAATGAATATTACAGATATACCGGTGACCTGTATGAATGAATATTACAGATATACCATGACCTGGATA